>UELV01175504.1:0-12754 GCA_900490015.1 Megastigmus stigmatizans | reverse complement strand
CAACCAGATTCCAAAATTCTTTATTTTAATTGGTGATTTTTCTGGGATCTATAAAAATATGAGAAAAATATATTAATTTATTTATATTTATTACCTATAGCTTTTCTATAAAATGTACAGTAATTAATAGAATATACAAAAGAATCTTATATATTACCTGCTTAAGAGAAACAATTTCTCCAGTCGATTTCTTGAATTTCTTTAGTTGACGTAAGAAATACCAAAACCTTGATTTAGCAACAATTGCATCAGGAGCAAATATTCTCATTTTATAAAGAGGAGTAGTTTTCTCTTTTTCTGTAGGCAGCTTACGCCCAATCACCTCGTACTCTTGCAACTATAAAAATAAAAACACATACTGTAGAGTAACTAATATATTACATTATAATGCATAGATCTGTAATAACTCTGAACTGACACATTATTTCTTTTTCTCTGCTTTACATTAGTACTTATTAATTAAATATTTCGTGAATATTCGATTTCAAACTTTTATTGATATTCCAGTTGGTATAAATGTAGAAGAGGTTAAGAACGCCTTTGTGATTACTTTAAGTTTGACGTAATAAAAGAGCAATTTTGATTGTTGCATTGTTAATTATTGTAAATAAAAACGGTTGAAGAATATTCTATTTTGTGTTTACAAATTTTTATATCATAAAAATTAGGATTCAATTAGAAATGAAACACATGTGATCGCTGCCATGCTGATGTGTCTACGTTCGGATATTTATTTTTGCACATTAATTGAAAAGAAAAACATATTTATTGATAATCAAAAAGTAGCAAATCGCTTCAAATATAAGTTTATAAACTTTTTATGATATATATTTTTTAATAAAACGAGATATTTAACTTACTTCTCCTTTAGCCTTCATGATTTCGTCGGTCTTAACTTAACCAAACCGGAAAAAGAGCTATAAAGCGGAATTCGTCATATTGGCGCTATTTACAAAATTGCCTTAAATCCATGAACTATCTATATTTGAAATTGTATTAGATTGAAATAATTTTAAAAAAAATTATTTAATTTTGGCAAAGGGTACTTCTTTTACTCTCTCTTAGTAATTAATAGTAATCTTTTAGTGGATATTAATTATTTATCTTAATATTTAATAAAATGTTAGACTTAAATATCTAAATTAAAGGAAATAATGTAACAGCAATAATTTTTCTTAAAATTGGTGTATATTGCACATAGTAGACTGTTCCTTTTTAATAAAAAACATACAACTTTCAAATTTCAGTACTTTCATAAAATATTATGCAACATCGCAATGTCCATAAGTAAATAATTGTATTTCTTTATTTTTAAAATAGCTTATAAGTATATAAGTACATTTCATAACTCAAATATAACTTCTTCTAAATTATTTAATAAAACAAAATTTAATTATAGAAGATGTTTATATTCGCGATAATTCAAGAGGAATAATGCGATTTCTAGATGAATGAAATATGTATGGAATTGTCTAGATCTATAAATTTATTGAAATATTTCTGTCATAAAAAATCAACTACGTATTTCTAACGTCATGCATACTTGTAATAAATAAATGATAAAAGAGCTATAAGATAATTGTAACTATTTCTTTAAATTCGAGAATTTTAAATGGCATGAATTTATATTTTAATATGATTTGTAAAAAACGACTCCACAAATTTTCTATGATAATTTGCATATAAACGTTAATCTTTTCAAATTGAATTAGATATAAAGTTCCTAATTTCTATTCTTGACAACTATTGGCTCTTTAATTTTCATTGTTCTATTATTTTCATCTTCTTCTTCTTCTTCATCATCTTCGTATTCAACTTCCTCCTCCTCCTCCTCCTCATCCACTTCCTCCTCCTCCTCCTCCTCTTCGTCTTCCTCTTCGTCCACTTCCTCCTCCTCCTCTTCTTCATCATTTCCTTGCTCTATTACTACTATTTTATCTACCTTCTCATTTTTTCCTACTTCTTTTTCCTCGACTTCATACTCCTTTACTTCTTCATCTACCTCTTCCTCTTCATCTTCCTCTTCCTCTTCTTCTTCTTCTTCTTCTTCTTCTTCCTCTTCTTCCTCTGCTTCTTCATCTTTTTCATAATCTTCTTCATTATTACTTTCCTGACTCGCACGATTTTCTACTCTAACAGATTGTAATTTGTGTAAAAGTGCTTTATTCGTGTTGTCATCATTATTATCACTGTAAGGGTTATCATCTTTAGCATCGTCGTCGGATTCCCCAGCTCTTCTGATGTTTGTTTTATAATTTTGTTGTAATAATTGTTGATTTTTTTCATGATATATTGCTGTTGGTTTCTCTTTATTCACTGCATAAGCACTGCAATTTTCATTATTTTCAGTGTCACTATCTATATCATCATCTTCACTGTCACTTTCATAACTTTCTTCTGCTTGGTTAACTTTATTAAATTTTTTAATTTTCAAAATTTCTCTTGTTCTATGGCTGTTGTCTTTGACATTTTCGGACTCACTTTCATTACTTCCAACTGCTAAATTTTCCTTCTTATTTGATTTTATTCCACTTGCAGCTTCAGTTTCAAGTTCATCATCTTGGGACTCCTATTACAAAAACAAAAAATCATAAATGAAATTTGCAATAATATAAAGATATTTAATCAATTCACAAATAAAATTGTAATAAATAAGACTATAAATTAAAAAGCATAATCTCAATCAATTAATAGTTAGTTAAAATATCAATAATCAAAAATAAGTATGACTATTACATTAAAAGCTATTGCACTCTCTAAAATAATATTCAGCATTAATCATCATAGATTAATTCAGATGATAAATTCATATACGAAACCACACTTAAGAGAAAAATTAGTAGTCTAGCAAAAGTTATTACAGTCCTCAACAGCATTGGTTAATGCGAAGCTGATGAAATTAAATAAATAAAAGAATCACCAAATAAAAAAAGATTCCGTAGTTTCATTTGATTCTGATGGTTATTTTAATATTTTCTTACAGCTGCTACCTGGTCAAGGCTGATGAGAGAAAGAGTCATTTTGCCAGATAGAACGACTGGAACTTCCACACTTTCCTCCTCTGGTAGCTCTTGAGTTTTTGAATCTGTTACAAGCAGTTCACACTGTGGAGGTAGAGCACCTTCCAAGTAGATTGAAATTGGAGGTGATTTTTCTTTTTCTTCAGTATGTCTATAAATAGAAATACTTTATAAATAAGTAAATAAATAATAATAGAAAAGAAAATACTAAAAACAGTTTGTTATATATATATTTACCCATGTGAAGTTAATAAAATTGGTGTAGTTGGCCTACTGCATTTCTGTCCACCTTCACAAGACGTAGTCATTTCCATATTTACAACTTTTACTGTTGGCGCTGCTTCATGAAACTCTTCAAGTTCTCTTTCGTCTTCATCGAGAAAATTTGTTTCCTATTTTATTAAAAACTGATTATTATCTGTTTTTCTGAATGATGCAACATAAAAGATAATTTTTACAATGCTCAGCATTAGCATGCTACATTAAAAAGCTCTTGTAGGCACATAAACGAATCCAAAAAATATTATACAACTTTCAAGTCTCAAACAAGTTAAAAAATTTTTTTCTATGTGTATATGTACAAATTAATGTATAGGTATTATTTTAATGTTTTCACAAAATCTAAGAAAAAAATTCCTTAGCTAAAAGCAGCGTCAAACTATTGGTTATTTTCCAGAAAAGAGAGCAACACTCTCTAACGATAGGAAAATACCTTTGAATCGGGGTTGACCCCAGCTGCCAGACCATTAGACTTGGGAGCTTGATCTACTCGTCGAAAAAATATAAAATTATAACAAATCACGTGGTTTCAATTGCCAATATCTCCAATTCGAATGCTACAATTAATTTTACCATATTCATTCTAGACCCACTTGTCTTTTTTGATACACTTACATTAATAACTAACAATAACTAAAGAAATATAACGAATACATAATAAATAATAAACCAAAAAACTTAAAATATTCAATCATACTTTTTATTATTTCCTTGGGAGTATACCTAGAGTAATAAAACTTAAATTAAATATTAAAAAATATACTACAACTATGCAGGCCATATATTCAAAAAATTTTGACAATAAATTATAACAAAAACGTAAGTCCAATCTTTATATGGATGCAAAAGGAAGCTTGAAACGTGCGCCAAAAACGTGCATTTTGATAAGTTACGGAATTAAATTAAAAAATAAAAAAAAATAATGGCTTGCTTCAAAAACGCTCATTTAAACCTTGGATTCTGGTGTAGGGGTTGCACAAGTCATAACAGTACGCGATAAGCTGCTCATTTGAACAACTATTCGTTCCATAGCTGCTTCTGTCTCTACCAATCGTCGCCGCAGTTGGTCTATTTCTATATCCCCTGCCGCTTCTTGTTTTCCAGCAGCATGTACAATTTAGAAATTGATTTACAATTTACAGTCGTAATTGGAGTATAAATGACAATGAATAATTTTCCTACACAGTTCTAACTAATTATGGTTTTTGACAAAAATACAATAGAAGGTAGCTTACGTTCTTTTAATTCTTCAATCGTTGGTGGTGCTTCTTCCATTGGCGATGGAGGTCTTTCTTTTTGTTCCGATGGAGTTCCATTAACTGCAGTTACGGCTGCAGCAAATACCTCTGGATTGAAAACTAATTTTTGATATTCTCTTTCTGCAGCATGTGTTGAATATTCAGGTCGCATGATTTCATTATCAGCAGATTTTCTTAAGACCTAATGAATTTATGTTAAAATTAGCATTATTAGTATACTGTAAAAAAAAATTAATATTTCAAGGAAACTCAAACTGGGGTAAATGAAACTAATAAAAAAAAATGTAAAATAATCATGAAAGTAAAATAAAAGGAACAAACAAATAGAAGCAAGTAAATAAAAAGCATCATTAATAAATAAATCAGTCAAACAAAGTGGAGGAAAACAAATAAATACCTGAAGAATTTTATAGAGGAAAGATACAGCGTTGCCAATAGTATAAAGAGGCATGAAGATTCCCATAAGTACCTTTGAAATTGTATAGAGGAAAAAGAGTACTATTCCTAATGTATAGAGCGGCATGAGAAGTCCTAAGGTACCATTTCCCTTGGGCGCTGCCACAACGTGGGCTGCTCCTCCCATAGGTGGTCGTATTTTCGTGGGTGCTACATGATCAGGTCTATCCTGTATTCTAGGCACAATGTGAGATGATGGAATGGCTCTACCTCTCTCCCTAAGTGCGGGATGGTAGCTTCCAGCATGAGGTGGTGTTTGGCGTTCTTGTTTTATAGTGCCTGCATAAAACAATTAATTTAATTATACATGACTTGACCTTGATTATGTAATATTAGAAGTATTATAATGTCATGGTTGCACGAGATGAATCAGAATTATATTTTTTGTGCTTTTTTTTGCAAAGCAAAAAATTGTTAGTTTGCTTTTCTGAAAGAGTAATAAAGAATGTATTTCAAACTATGACAGTGCTTTTAAGCCTTGTGCTTGCCAACTGTTATGTTTTTGAATTTGGAAGTTTGCCAATTACCAGATGAATGCCTCAAGTTTGCTTTCCACATACACATGCATAACTAATTGATCAAGAATCCGTTATCTGTTGCTTTAGTACAAATATTTTTGATAGATAAAAATTCATTCTCATAACACACATAATTTCATTACCTATTAGTATTAAGAAACCTTAAATGGTTTGTTAAAAAGTGTATTATGAAAGAACTCTAGGTATTAGTCAAAGTCACAAGTAAGTATGATGCCAAAAATTATTAGTAAGCTCACACTGGGACAATTTCTGACAAAATTTCTTACTATGTGGCATTAATATGTGATATCTTATAAGATGAGGTGTCCCTAATCGAGACAATGGCACTCCAAATTGCATTTTCAAACACAAGGAACCATTAAATCCTCTAATTTCTTCTAAAACTTGCTTATAAGACTTCTTTGATCGCTCTTTCTCTGCCAAAAATGAGGATAAATCTATTCCACATCTAGCAAGTACCTCTTCTCTACACAGACTTAGACTCGAAGGTGTTAATTTATTGAATTTGTTTACACCAAGAGCATCCCTGACTCGAGGATCAACTTGATGATGCCTTATGATATTGTGACACAATTCTTGCATTATATCGACTGCTGTTACATCGCTTTCGAATATCACATCACAACAGCCTAATAAATAATGTAAATATAAAAGTAGATATATACAATTAGTGCAAATTTCTCAGTTATGGTCCACGCGATTGCTTGCAGTGAGCCCCAAGTACTTATCATAAAGTAGCACAGACTCCCCGAACCGTATTAAAAATTCAGTATTTTATACTCACCGGAGGTATCCGCAGAATGTGGAGTAGTCACGGACGCCGTTAACATCGGATAAAAAATCTTGGGCCATAGCATAGCGAAGCATCCAGCTACGATCGCCAGAATTAATACCGTCTTGCGGGGTCCGAACTCAGTGGTCGTCTCCGTCATGTTTACTTCGTTTCTTTTCTCTTTAAAAAAAAAAAAGAATGCTTATCTATTTAAAAAGTCGTTGCTTTCGCGGCAATTGTGTTCGAGTCGTTATCGGTATTGAAATTCGACGATAAATCGTCAGGCCTTCCCCAGTCCCATCGAGAAGTGTGCGTAAAAATTTGGGGTGCACATTAGTCGACTAGGGGTGTCCGCCCGTTCGTATCTTCGACAACTGCGTTGTGTATACTGGAGAGCAGAAGAAGCAGCAGCAGCAGCGGCGCAAGATCAGTGCTGCAGAATTCGCTCTGTCCC
The DNA here is from genome assembly GCA_900490015.1 of Megastigmus stigmatizans. Classification (NCBI taxonomy): domain Eukaryota; kingdom Metazoa; phylum Arthropoda; class Insecta; order Hymenoptera; family Megastigmidae; genus Megastigmus; species Megastigmus stigmatizans. Next base: position 5,975 of record UELV01175504.1, on the reverse strand, counting down.
TGTCCTATCCTCGGAGCAGACAGCTTCAACTTGAACACACACACAGACACATCAGGCGCCCGCCGAGTTGCACGCCCACACATGTATTTCTGGAAAACGTCGTCTGCTATGCCCACCTTCGCACACGTATATATTCTCCACTGCAGTGCAGCAGTGGTAGAGTTGGCCTCGCTTGATGCTTTCCACCCTTCTCCAGGGCCGTATGTACACATATGCACCCTCAATCTTTACAAAGTGTGCATTGAACTTTAAATTATGCACACGCCATGTGACGTGTGATAGTCGAGTCGCTCCGAATAGGAAATTGACTGGGAGGTGAATAAGAGGCATTGGCGACTGGCATAAACGCTGGGGATACTTCGTAGAGAGATGCTATTTTTAAACTCGCTCGTTTCTAATATATTCGCGGACATTAGAAAAGGCTAATCCAAAAATAGCGAGCTCTCGTCGTAAGGCAATGTCAAATCTGCGAATACAGACGCATACACGCACCCAACTTTTATGATAAAGCTGTGTGTCGTGTCGTAACTACTATATTAGCCTTGCTCGTAAGACGGAACCGAGTTCAAGGGAACCTAAGTTCTATTTAAATAAAAAGACTAGTTGAGAAATTCATTTGTCAGTTCTTTTTATTCTTTACTTTATTATATTGCATCTTCTTGTTGACATTTTACAGACCGAGATTATAAGTATAGTTTGATCATTACGTATTGGAGGCTTGAGTAGTCTTTTTTTCATGTCATTTGTAACAAATTGCAGCTTTATTCTGGACCTCCGCGCTGAAATAAAATATTTATTCAAACTTTGGTTATGTAACTCAAGAAATTGAGAAAAATACTTGTAAATTTATTAATTTGAACAAGCATAAGAAAAATAGCTAACGTTAATATATTCGATTTCTTTCGGATCTATTGCTCGTCTATGAAATCTTGGGGGTAGTTGATAATCGTCAATAACTGGCAGTGTTACTACATTCGGTCCTGTTGCACCCACGGGCTTGCTTGATGGTGCCGCCCCTGGACCAGATGGGGCTGTCGCTGATTTTGCCGTTGCTGCTAGAACTAACCAACAAAGTAGACTTTGCTTTTACTAGGGAAATTCTCAGAAAAACAACAAGAAAAGCGAATGAGAAAATTATTATACCACCATTATGATTTCCACCTTTTCGGAATCTGATTAGCGGCACGTGCGCTTGAACCACCTGAAAATTAAAATTCAAACATGTATACGATTTAAATCCGTGTACTAAGTATTTATTCGCCGTTTCATAAATAAAAGGATGACAGATGTGCCTACCTTCCACCCTTTGTTCGCCATAATGTTATTTAATTATTATTCGCTTGAACTGATAATCCGTCACAAATTTCATACAAAGTTTTTGTGCCTTACAAACTGAACTGACCCATAATACTAACCGAGCTACGGTCAGACGTTTACCATTACAGCACACCGCTGTCTGCTAAGCTCGAGATCAATGTACAAGAACCTTTAAAGTTTCTAAAGAGCGCACTTGATTGGCTCATTTTTTAAAATTCATCTTACTTATTTTTATATCAATAAAACATATCGTTGAGTAAAATTAAATATTTAGCTCAGCAAAATATAATACGTATTATAATTTATTATTAAAAAAATAATCTATTTCAAAATTCTATTCAGGTTGTACTCATACAATGATTTAAAAATGATTATTTTTTAATTTCCACTATTTACAACTTAGTGATTCAATTTATATCTACTTTACTAATTAGAACGTTTTTATCATAAAAGTTTAATTTGAAAAATTCTTTTCTAAAATTTTTAATTAAAATCAACTGGTATTATTTTTTTTATAATTTACAAAGCTTTTATTTTAAGGATAAGGGTAAGTAAATTGAGTCAATTTATATTTCGAAGATGGTAATTGTTTATTAAATAAACTTAGTGAAAATGAAATGTGTATTTGGTGTTTTATCTTATTTAGGAATGATGAATTAAATTATAATTAAAATAAAAAACCTAATAACAAAGACAAATTTGTACAATACAGAAACGTCAGAAATGTACGTATACACACCACAAAAAGCGTGACTTTGCTCCTAATAATTTGTATTATTTTACAAGAGAGGCGTACGAAAGTTCTTAATCAACTTCTTCCATTCGGGAAGCATCATCGCCACCCTCCAGGGGCGGTACATCTTCCACAAATTTGCTTTCTTCAACAACAGGTTCTTCTTCATCAATGCCAAGTCCAAGCTTGATCATTCTGTAGATTCGGGAAGCGTGAACTTGTGGGTCATCCAAAGTGAAACCAGATGACAGAAGGGCAGTTTCGTATAACAGAATAACTAAGTCCTTAACAGCCTTATCGTTTTTGTCAGCTTCAGCCTTTTGTCTGAGAGTATCAACAACTGGATGATCAGGATTGATCTCTAGATGCTTCTTGGCAGCCATGTATCCCATTGTTGATGTATCACGAAGAGCTTGAGCCTTCATTATCCTCTCCATGTTAGCAGTCCAGCCATATTGAGAAGTTACAATACAACAAGGAGAGTCGACTAGACGATTTGAAACTAGAACCTTTTCGATTTTATTGTCCAAAATGTTCTTCATAAGTTTGCAAAGACCCTCAAATTTAGTTTTGTCTTCCTCATGCTTCTTCTTCTCCTCTTCATTTTCTGGCAGTTCCAAACCTTCTTTAGTTACAGAAACAAGCTGCTTACCATCAAACTCTTTCATTTGTTGAACAACATACTCATCGATGGGGTCTGTCATATAAACAACCTCGAAACCACGTTTCTTAACTCGTTCAACGAAAGAACTGTTGGCTACCTGGTCCTTGCTTTCTCCAGTAATGTAGTAGATGTGTTTTTGGTTCTCTTTCATCCTACCAACATATTCCTTCAGAGAGCAAGTTTCATCACCAGAAGCAGATGTATGGTAACGAAGTAAATCAGCCAATTTACTGCGGTTGGAACTGTCTTCATGAATTCCAAGCTTGATGTTCTTGCTGAACTGTTCATAGAATTTCTTGAAGTTCTCTTTATCCTCTGAGAGTTCCTCGAACAGATCTAAGCATTTCTTGACAAGATTCTTCCTTATCACCTTGAGGATCTTGTTTTGTTGCAACATTTCTCGAGAAATGTTTAGAGGAAGATCTTCACTGTCGACCACTCCCTTCATGAAGTTCAAGTACTCAGGAATCAATTCTTCACAATTATCCATGATGAATACTCGTCGTACATACAATTTAATGTTGTTCTTCTTCTTCTTGTTTTCAAAAAGATCGAATGGCATGCGTCTTGGAGCGAATAAAAGAGCTCTGAATTCCAATTGACCTTCTACAGAGAAATGCTTTACAGCTAAATGATCTTCCCAATCATTGGTCAATGACTTGTAGAATTCACCATACTCCTCTTGAGTGATGTCATCAGGGTTTCTGGTCCAAATAGGTTTTGTTTTGTTAAGTTCCTCATCTTCTTCATACTTTTCTTTGATAGTCTTCTTCTTCTTCTTCTTCTTGTCTTTGTCAGTGTCCTCTTCTTCATCTTCACCAATGTCCTCAACTTTTGGTTTACCATCATCGTCTTCCTTCTTTTCTTCTGATTCTGGCTCTGCCTCTGCTTCATCATCGCTTAATTCCTTTTCGCGTTCTTTCTGAACTACCAATTTGATAGGGTAACCAATGAACTGGGAATGTTTCTTGACGATTTCCTTGATCTTGCTTTCTTCCAAGTACTCAGATTGATCTTCTTTGATGTGGAGAACCATTTTTGTTCCACGACCAAGAGGCTCACCATTATCAAGCTTGACAGTGAAAGATCCACCAGCACTAGATTCCCAAATGTATTGTTCATCATCATTGTGCTTTGATACAACAGTAACTTTATCAGCAACAAGGTAGGCTGAATAGAAACCAACACCAAATTGTCCAATCATAGAAATGTCAGCACCAGCCTGAAGAGCTTCCATGAAAGCTTTAGTTCCAGATTTCGCAATAGTACCAAGATTGTTCACTAAGTCTGCTTTAGTCATTCCAATACCAGTATCAATAATGGTAAGTGTTCGGTCATTTTTGTTGGGAATAATTTTAACGAACATTTCCTTGTTGGATTCAAGTTTTGTTGGATCAGTCAATGATTCATAACGTATTTTGTCAAGAGCATCACTGGAATTGGAAATCAACTCTCGAAGGAATATTTCTTTGTTAGAATAGAAGGTGTTGATGATGAGCGACATCAACTGGGCAATTTCTGCTTGGAAAGCAAAGGTCTCAACGTCACCCGCAGTAGTCTCCATTTTTTCGTTCTTTACGTCAGTCATCTGTAAATAATTATATCTATTTAGTAAAAATACAATCTTCTACTTGTTTTAAATATATATATATATATATTTACTTATTTATTTATTTATTATATATAATATACGGATTAAACAAAAAGAATAGTCCTTTACAAATTTTAAATATAGAAAATTATATCAAGTAAATTCAATTCATGTATTATAACTTTTTCAAATGATAATTTATTGAAAATTGAATCAAATTGAAATTCAAATAAACAGTCTATCTAATGGTAATAGTAGCTTTTGTACGTTTTGCAAAAATTAAAAAAAACGTGCTCTGGTTAAATAGTACAAAATCGAGATCAGACTTTGCTTTTATCGTTAAATAGTCATATTCAGTGATCAATTATTAAATTAAAATATAAAAGTGACTCTTACCTTGTTACTTCAATGTGAAAAACGGCTATCAAAAAGATGATCTCAATAAAAAGAAATATTTGTCTCCGCAGCGAGACAAATACCTCCACCTGAAGTCTTTGTAATGCGGCGCGCGCCTGTTGGCAGACGAACTTTATACTCCTCGTGAATCCCTTCTCGAATGTTCCAGAAGGTTCTAGAAGCTTCCAGAAATTGCCAGTCTACTAGACGATCGGCACTTCCGTATTCCGTCGCAATCTATAATCTAAGAAGCGTTAATTAAACAAAATTATCTTGATTCAATGCGTTTTCAACGGTAAAACACTGGAAATTGCAATTTACTTTTCAATTCTCATTCTGGATCAGCGCCAATTATGATTCAGAAAGAGGCAAATCCATACACATTTGAGCTCGCGCCAAACCTTGACTAATGTAGTAGCACGTAGTACTTCCTTTTTTTATCGTCGTCAGGCGTATGCTCGCGATTCCCCCAATCACGAATCCCAATGCTTATCGCATGATACACTCACACTTAGTTTTAGTTGCATGGATGTGCATATAGTTAATATAGGACTCTGACTCAACAGAAAACCAATCAGAATTTTACATAAACAATGCCTATTTAAATGTGAAAATATGAATTTAAAAAATGATTTCATTATTTAAGTATATAGATTAAATAATTGCATTTTTTGCTTTAACTAGACTTTTAAAAATCAAAAGTTATTTATCAATAGCTTTTAAAGAATTTACAATTATTATGGTAAAACTATAATTTTTTAATATTTAAATTAACTTGTATCGGAATTTTATAAAAATATGAGCATTTTAGATAATAATCGTTGTGTTCAAATAATGTTTCAAATTTCGTGGTGTATACACTATTTTTTCAACAAGTCTATTTTTGCTCAAAATTTATTTATTTATTTATTTATTTAACCAGAGTAATACATTTGTAAAACATGTTATTGCTAACGGCAGGCATACATAATATGTCTGAGGTAACAAAACATCCTATAGAGGTAGACATAACTACCTGTACACAGGTCCAGCAATATAATAATAATCTTATAAACTAACTTAATATCTAATATTCCATCTTCTATGAATAAACAAATAACAAAATTTAGACAAATCTTAACCATAACCAAAACAAAGGCAAACATAACTGTTCGATATATTATAGTTTAAAATATATTATTTTTAATCCATTTCTTTAACTTTAACTTATTATATTTTTTAGTAATATCCAAGATTTTTAAATTTGGATTAGTTCTCGGTAAACCATTAAATAC
>UELV01175503.1:0-15509 GCA_900490015.1 Megastigmus stigmatizans | reverse complement strand
TACTTACTAAATTATTACTATACTTTATATCAAATATTAAAAGCTTGGTATACCAATTTCAAAAGTAATATTTTTTAGTATATAAATAACTGATTTTACTATACTGTTTAGCAAAATTCATAATATTATTTACTAAATTAAAAAATAAAGTTATTGAAATTTTACTGCGTATAATTTTTAGTATACACGTTAGCAATTTTTAGTTACTACTCTAATCATTTTCCAGTGTCAGAACTTGCGGAAATTATTGAATGTATGCTAATAAGTTTTATAATTATTGTAAAGTTTCTCATAATTTGACTCTGTCTCGCCATTAGTGAAGATTATAGTAATTTTAAAGAGAGTATTTTTCTCCGTGTACTGATCTTTACTCATTCCATTATCTACTAATCATATAACGATATGGGCCAATTAAGGTCATAAGCGCTTTTAATTGATACATCCGCGATTTAAAAAATTTACTAATTCAAGCATCTTACTCTAATTACCCTAGATCTCGTATCACCCAAGCATCGCTAATAAACAATGAACTGTTATTCAACTAAACATTCCTCGCAAACCTCGCAACACAACCATCGATTGTATATCAGTATTCCCCGCTAGCAACTTTGGCTCTCGGTTATAAAAATTCAATTCTCCATATCCCAACGAACGGGGGATTCTATGCGCGTAGTCTATATAGACAAAAGAGAGGCAAACTCAGTTTGAAATACTAATCCCTCTCGCGAGAGCTTGGAGGCTCGCTTCAAAGTCGGCGGCTCGTACAGCGAATTTCCTCGAGTCATTCGAAAGAAGAAAAAAAAACGAGAAAATCCCCCCGGCTCTCAAAATATAGAAGGAGCGCGAAGGGCGAGTAGAGACTGCTCGAGTACCGTGAAGAGGAGATCGCAGTTGCAGCGGCGGCGGCGGCGGCAGAACCTCCCCCCAGAGCTCGCGCTTAATTGGCCGAAGATTAAAGGCTCGGCGACTTAAAAGTTAATCTCGCCAATCCAAATAGAAGATAGGAGCGCCCTGCGAAACTGCTCGCATATATAAACGCGGCCGAGTAGACGAGCGCGGCGCCTGGCAAATTTTCCCCGGCCAGAGGAGATAAACATGAAGTGTAATTTTCCAGTCTCTCGCTTACTCTCTCTCTCTCTCTCTCTCTCTCTCTCTCTCTCTCTCTGTCCCTCTGCACGGATTTCCCTGTGTCTTGTCGCGTCGGATGCTGCAGCAGCAGCGGCAACGTCGTCGCATCGTCGTATATAGAGGGATAGGAGGCAGAAGGAGGCAGGGGTTAAGTGTGTCTTGCCGTTGAGCGCAAGAGAGTGAGAGAGAGAGAGAGGGAGAGCGCCTCTTGTGTGGAGGGCCACGGATTTTAACGCCCGCCGGCAATCCAGGGCCCGAGCTGCTCTATTTTTCAACGGGTTTACACGCCTCCTTCTCTCTCTCTCTCTCTCTCTCTGTCTCTCTCTTACTCTCTTTTCTCGTACAGTGGATGTAGAGAGAGAGAGAGAGAGAGAGAGAGAGAGAGGGGGGGGGACCATCGCATAACAGAAGTGAATAACAGTCGCGGGAATGAGACACTGGAGAATAGCAGGGAAAGATGGAATAGTCGAGGAGTGTAAAGAGGTAAATGGGGAAAAAAAAAGTGGAGATATGGAGCGCGACGCGCAGCGGATGATGATGATGATAAAGCGCTGGCACACTGTCCAAGTCTTCACGTTCTTTTTTGCGTTTCTTATAGTTCTTTTCCTTTTTTGTTAGCGTGTTGATGAAATTTCGCTGCACGATATGTCCTTTTTTTGTGTAGTTTACGAGATCCTAGAGTGATGGGTTGTTACCGTCTATAAAGCAATTTCGGTCTGCACGTATTTCATTAAATTTCTTTGACATTAAGATTGTAAAGTATTATTTACTTAAACTTTAATGATTATTGTAAGTGGGGCACTTGTCCTGTATAGCATTTCCTCATCGGCGATAAATTAATTAAAATCTTTGATTATTTACATTTCGCATCATCGTAGATTCTCATATACTTTTGAACAATATATACAAAGAAAGAAAAAACTTGTCTCACTCTCCGCTGTGTGCGACAAGAAAATAACGACCACGTTTCTCTACGTGTATACACCGGTATAATTTTAAATATGCATGAGAAATGAAAAAATTAATAGAATGTCACTTCCTTAATTATTTTACTTGGTAAGAATTTTCTCTATGTGTTCTTACGCGTAGGTATGAAAATGGAACAAGACAGTATAAACTGGACTAAGCATCTTAGTTTGCTTGACAAATTTTAATTAAATTTCTTCATTTTCCTTCCCTGTCGTTATGTTTAATTTTAGCTTCAATTTTCCGTATAACTGGAATTAAATGACAAAACGGTATATTATAAATCTTCGCATAAAAATAAGTGCATTATACGGTATACCATAAAATAAGTTTACCGTTTAAACAAAGATTTATACGCCGATTGGCATAAGTACTTCCCATAACGCATCATTTTTACATATCCACAGTTCGATATTTCCGTAATGCAAACATAAGTGTTACGACGCACGCAAACAAGCTTAAAGAAATCCCTGCTTCTAAAATGCGATATATACACGTGTATACAGAGACGCTGGACAACGACTTAACTACTCTCGGTTCAGATGACAAGATTTAGTCCGCCAGTGTGTCAGACGGAAATCCGAAGTATACGCGCGAAGAACTCTGCACTGCCGTAGACAATCGCGCAACCTATATATATGTATACACTAGGCGGACGCGAGGATTATGCTCGGTGCAGTTGCGACGTCGGAGAGCCGCGCGACGAATGATCGAGCATTCAACATCGGCGTCCGGGCTTATAGCCTTTCAAAGGATTGCAAATGGTCCTGGGCGATTGTACGACACTCGAGGCCTACGCGTCGCGAATATCTATAACGTCTATCCACATAATTATATAATCGTAATTATTGGCGATTGTTTGAGGGACTGCAATTAGAAGACTTTTGTTCGTTTCGGGCGGAGGAGCAAGTTATTCACAATAATACAAGACGTGCAATATATAAGCAATACGAAATATTTTATCGACCCGTGTTTAATTTTTGTCTACAAGATAGTAGATGGAAAATGTTTTGATTAACAAGCACAAAAGTTGTATACGTATAATTAATGCAAGAGCGCAAGATGACATTTATTCTTTTAGAGAAAGCTGAGAAAGTATATAAGCCTTTGATCTATTCAAAAATTCATTTGGAGCTTGTTATACGAAAACAAGATTTCTTTTTGCAAATCTTATAAACTTGCACGTTTCTCTCTCGAGAGAGAGAAAGAAAGAGAGAGAGAGAGAGCCTGCAGAGTACGAAGAAAGGAAAGTACGCGGCGAAAAAGAGCAGAGACAAAGAAAAAAGAGAGAAGAAGACGAGAGCCAGAGAGAAAGAGACAAGAAAATAAAGAGATGGCAAAAGGGCGAGGAAAAATAAGAGTCGCGCGCGCGCGCAAGAGAGAGAGAGAGAGAGAGAGAGAGATCGAGAGTTTGAGCACGTAATTCTCAGGAGTCAAGCACTGGTTAGTTTGCCTAACAATGACGCGCGCAGTCGCGAGTCCAACCTCCGCGGCGCGTAAAATAACTCCGTTGCGCGCGTGTCTATATACACAGAGAGAATTATGTCTCTCGTGGGCAAAGGCCCTGGCATACGTCGCGCATATAAGCCTCGCGGGGTTAACGCCAAATGAAAGACTGCCGCGCTACCAACTTATCTATATAATATTTTCCTCCCCACACCCCCACCATTTCTTTTTTCTTCCCCCCTACATTTTGCTCGGCTAATTTCCGCTTCCCCTTTCTCCAACATTCATACGCGTGCAGTTTCCCCTTTTGGGTCGCCTCGTTTTTTTTTAGCGAGTTTGCACAGGCGTTTCTCGTCCTTTGCGCCCGCGCGCACACACACACACGCACGACTCGCGCGCGGATTAATGAAGCCTTCCGCTTTGAAGTTTTCAATTTTCCGCTGCTTTTTCTTTGCGTATTATTGAAACAAAGGGCTGTTTGGGATACGGTGAGGGGTATGGTATATATAGTCTTCAAACGGCGTGCTATGCAGTAGCAGTAGCAGTGTTGCGATTTAGCGGTGCTGCATTGTAGCCGATGAAGAATGAAACGTTCTGCTAATTAATATTACCGATACCCGAGGCTTTTAAGAGTTTCCAAAACTTTCGATTTAATGCTAATGCCATATTGGATGGATACATATATATATGTATAGATATTTTTAGTGGCGTTTTGGTCTTGTGCTGCTGCTGCTATAGCAAGTTTCAGAGCGGATGTAACTTTACCGATATCGGGGAATATTTTTAATGATTTGTACGAATACTCCTAGTACTCATTTTATGTATAATGACGTATAGTGTCTTTGCGCCAATTCACTGATTGTATATTGATTTATGCTTCGTAATTGCAATAAAGAATTTAGTCCGTAAACAGTTTTAGCTTTCGTCAAAATATATATATCAAGGAATATAAATTAAGTCCTTTACTATATAAATATATGATTATTATTATTATATTTGGCGCTTTACATCTATCAATGGCATCATAACCAGTTTTATTAAATAATTATAATTGAAGTGGATATGCATGACTAAGTAAATCGCAGAAGATGCGCATTTCTTAATGTTCGCCCATCGCTCGCTATCCCACACGAGTTCCACGAGTCTATTTTATTTAATTTTTACTTTCGCCACGAATATATATATATATATATATATATATACAACTAAAATCCACTACATAGGCAAGACAAACCACTGCTACTCGCTGCGCCGACCTTCCGGTTTTTCATCCAGCTCTACTACCTACAGCATTTGCGGGGGAGAATTCCCACAACATTGAAACAACCTCGACTTACCTGAAACAGAAAAGAAAACAAGGCGAGGCTAGAACCAATGTTTGTGTTTATATTCTATATTATTTGCGCTATAAATAAAAATTCTATCTCCGCTCTGCATGCTGGATTGAATTATTCTATATTTGTAATTATATTCACATTTTAAATAATTATAGAAATAAAAATTTTCCATTGTTTTTTCGCGTATTCAATGAATATTACTTTTTGAAACATTTCAACTGACAAATATAAGTTACAGACGTACAGCAGAAAATCCGTAATTAAAGTGTTTCCTCCTTCCATCCTCGCCATTTTAAAAAAAAAAAGAAACACAAAACAGAAGTAGCAGTAATATTTTCTCGTTAATAACGGCACCGAAAAACTGCAGCTCCATAAATTCATCAATTGTAATCACGTAGAAGTACGGGAGAAAGAAGGAAAGAGAGAGAGAGAGAGAGAGAGAGAGAGGGTGGGGAGGCACCGAACGATCCCGCGGTATCCTCTCTACTCCTAATGAGGCTTGTCATAACGAGGAAGGCCGACTCCATTGTCTTGCTCTTCCTTCGAGAGGCCACAAAGAAAATAATCAAAGCCTAACAACTGGAGAAGAGGGTGGCAGAGACTGGGAAGAAAACGAAAAGAAAAAAAAAAAGAAAAAGGAGCGAGGCATAGAAAATGTATAGCCGCGGCTGGTGAAAACGAGCTTCCCAATGCTGGACACACAAACGGCATCGCTCACGGGGTCGCGACGGGAAGGGCAGAGAGATAGTGAGAGAGTCGGAAAGAGTTAATTAACGCGCGGCGCGAGGAAGCGCGAGAGTTTGGCGCAGCTTGGTAAGGTCGGCTGCTGCGACTCGAGACAAAAGTTACCTACTGCCTGCACTGCACAGTCCGACTTCCTGCCTGCAGTTTCTCTCCTTTCTCGCCTTCACTGTACCACCTGCTGTCTCTCTGTGTATATATATGTAGATCGTTTGCACGACGGGGGACGACAATAACAGTCTCGGCGGCAACGGCGAGGCGAAAAAAAAAAGGAAAGCCTTAACCGACCGATGGTATTGTAAGGCGATAAGTGGACTGAGGTTCCAAATACTTTTATATGTATTATTACTACAGTAGGAAGAAAGTATAGAGTGGGCCGACTATCGGATTTTACTCGATAGTTTATTTACTATTCTGTAAACTTAAAAATCCAGGCTGGAAATGACATAAAAGGTATTTGTAAATAATAATAATGGATTGATATAAATTTGTTTAAGTTTTTATTTATAATCAACATAAAGCGTGACCACATTTTTTATTATTATGATATAGAAACTATTCAGCTATCTTAGTAGTCGTCATAGTCAAATAATTTAATTTAGGAAAGAATTTTATTAAATTAAATATATCAATCCATATTTTACATACTCATTGCTGCTTATCTGAAATTTTGCACTTCTACACCCATATAAAATTTTACATTTACGTTCACACTTATCAGTCATAATACAGTTTGTTAGTAACGTAAAGATTTCTTAAACACTACGGTATATTTTCATCATTTATATTCTATTGCGTTTATTAACTAATCCATCAAATCATCTACGCTTAAAAATTTTATAATTATTTCTATAATTTCTATTGCTATACTGACCGAGTACTGACTGTTCTTAAAGGTTTTATTATCAGACTTAACACCAAAGCTGCCCACTCCATCAGTGTACACCTAATCAAAGCCTCTGTATAATTTGTTTATACAGAGGCCATAATTATGAAATATATAGTGGTCGAGGTACCAATTCGAGTCGAATCGAGTCTCTAAAGCTCTTACTATCACGTTGTCACACACTATTTCAATCTTAATCCTCTGAATTTCCTCAGCACATCTTCCAAAATAATCCCCTAAGATATTTATTCATCTCAAAGAACTCAAAGAACTTCTCGCTAATGTTATTTCCGCTATACTGCAGAATAACGATAGTACAGAACCGTCTGTCCTTCGATTGTCCATTCATCGATGTTTCCTCCTCTTTGTATTAAAATTACGACAAGGTGGAGCTATCTATGTAACGCTCTCCAACATCGACATGCTTCTAACACAACTAAACTCCATTACTTCTTACTACAATTCGGAGTGGATGCACTCTTTGAATGCTTCCATAGTAGCTCGAGCTCCATATTTTAATACCTAATATATTAATGTATCCAACATGATTGAATTTGTTCACGCGTACAGGTTGATCAGGATATGCACCGAATTACAAGAGTAAAGTCAAAATTTCTACTGTATCCCTTCAGTAGCAGCTTAGTGCAGAGCAGCGTATGAGTTATCTTGAAAAAATTTACATCGATGTCTTTCTCTAACAAACGCCTCGCATAGGCTACGTCTTCCCATCAAACTGCAGTAATTAACTCTATTTTGATTATTGACTCAAACCTTATAGTTAAGTGAAAATATAATCTTGAAGTAACTTATTCGGTTGCTCAGTGATTATACATATAGTTATATACAAATCATTTTTATACGGACCTTAAAAGACGGGCCTTAAGGGGGTGTCAAAGTCCTACAGTTACCACTCAAACTGTTTTACCTCTACACTCTTTACTGGATATGAATAATTAGTAATAACTAAATAAATAGGTAAAATTATGCAAATCCCAAATACAGGTGCACTTCGTCTATTAATTATCTATCTTCTAGCAAAATTTCAAGTGAATATTTCAACGACACCTTCAAAAATTTCTGCACTGAGAAAATAAGTATTTGCATCGAAATGAGTGCGTTTTTTCGGTGCAGAAATTTTTAAGGGTGTACTTGAAATATTTACTTGTAAGTTTGCCGAGTGATAGATAATTCATAGAGGTAGTGCACTGTATTTGGGATTTGCATAATTTTACCTATTATATTTATTTAGTTATTACTAATTATTCATATCCGATCGGTAAAACAGTTTGAGTGGTAACTGTAGGACTTTGACACCCCCTTAAAACAAAAACATAAGTCCTTTTTAATATAGAACACTTTTTAAAAAACCGCTGCCAATGAATTGGTACTTACCTTGTTTAAACTATACTATTTGTTCCAATATAAATGTAGATAGAGATAACTTCTTTTAAATTTTTTAAAATAACTTTAGTATAAATCTGATTTTGTTTATAACACATTTTTTATAATACGTTGAATACAGAAATAGGTATGCTAGGAATTTTCACTACATTAATAAATCCCCTTAAATATTTTATGTAAATACCTAAACCTAAAATATTAGAGAACGCTGAGTGATTCTAAAGGTGCAAATTCATGGCAAATGCTGGAACGCTTGACGCTCGCTTTGAAGTAGTGTTACCAACCTCTATGTAAAATTTTTATGAGGTTGACGGCTTGACGCTAGCGCGTCAGAGGCTCGTGCCTTTTCACGCTGACGCTGCAACGCCAGTTTTCTGTGTCAAATTATATAAAAATTTAAACGTGCAATAATCAATTTGCATACTTAATTATATTTTTTATAAATATATTTTTTCTCGTATAATAATCATAATAATCAATTTAAAATTTAACTAATTAATGTTCATCTTAACTCCTGTTATGAAAAAAAAGTCCGCCAAATTTTAATTATTATTTTCGGAATAATAGGATATATATCAAAACTTGACATTTTCACAAGCAACAAAATATCTTTATGTATGATATCTCAAAATTTAGGCACTTAAAAGGGCTCTTTCAAATGTATTTTTCAGATTTAAACAAATTTAACGAGAATGTACAAAAAAAGTAAATATTAAAATCTATCGACGATAGACCATACGACAGAAAAAAAAGTGAATGGTCAAACATCAAAATCGGTCTATCCAGTCCTGAGATATATTGGTACACATACATATACTAGCATACGTACACGAAAAAAATCGCTTATTTTTAATGTAGAAATCCTTAAAAAATGTTCCTCTTTCAAACAATATTTTCATGATTACAAAGCTTTCTTTATAAGGAAGCAAAAATGTGTGCTGAGTGGCTTAAAACTATTTCTCTATCGTAACTTCCTATAAATCATTTTTATTCAATCGTAACTAATGGGTCTAAACATAACAGCAGACGAGTACTCGATAAATAAAAGATAAACTCAAGATCAGCCTATGGCATCCCTTTCTTATACCTATAAAAACTAAACCTGCCCTGCGCATCTCGACACCAAGAAATTCCTCCTCCCGAGATACAACATTCGAACACGCACCACACGGCTGTTGTTGCCGTAAGCGAATGAGACGTAAAGCTATAGCTATAAATATATATATGTGTATAACACAGTAATAGAAGCTGGATTCACGGCTGCACCGAGAGTCACGTGCATCGTACAATGCGGTACATCGAGGGCACACGCAGTATGTGTGCATACACTGTTTGTTCTCTCTCCGCCGAGTCAGAGAGAGAGAGAGAGAGGAATGAAACGGAAAAGCGCGGAAAATCCGCATTCCCCGGAAGTTAGTATCATGTTCTCGCGCAACGGTATGACTACGTATGTGTAGGTATATTTGCGCGCTATAAGGGGATCGAATAGAATGTTTTGCGGGAGGGAGAGAGAGAGAGAGAACCATACTGATTCCAAATGCTCACACCAGCCCCGAGGCGCTTTTCTTTTTCCTGCACTCTCGTCCATTTCGTGTATATACTGTATGTTTTTGCCGCGTGTGTGTTTGTGTGTGTGTGTCCCTTGTAAAAGGCGCGTATCTTTTTGTCGACGCCCAATTTTACACCGGGAATTGTACGATTGCTGCGCCACAGCGTGCAGTGTGTGTTATGTGTGTATGTACTAAACAAATGATACGGAAAAAATGTTTTAAATTGCTTTTTGCTTCCAATTCGAAACCTCTGTAACGCTCTGGATGGTAAATGTATATGACTAATTAGAAGTTTTCATTTGGATATGAAATACAATGTGGATGTTATAGCAAGACGAGTGTACTGGACTTCCACCAATGGTTGCAACGTCTGTATACAACTATAGCAGATAATAGTTTTTTAATTAAAAGTTCGGTTATCGTACAAATTGGTCATGGAAATCGGGAAAATTTTTTGAGGGTTGTGGATCTCGTTACCGCTGCCATTGAATATCGAGACCCTTAATTAAAGAGACGCAAATCAATGCGGAACGAAATTGCAAAAGCTTCCGACTGAGTATAACTGAAGCTGATTAAATCGTCGAGATTTAGTTTACCATTTTTACCTCTCACTGACGTAAAAGAAATACTACACCGAAATAAATCAATCGATCGTTTCACAAACTATTAGTTAAATCTCTATTAGTCAAAGTCCTTATACAGTTTCTCGAAATATTCATGAAAGTTGTAACATCAACATCCATATTCTAATTTTCCGAAAGAGAAAGCCGGCAATTTTCTCAAATTCGCCAAATAAAAAAAAAACAAGAACTATAGACCTCCACCACAGCCTTTCAGTCCGCGAATAAACGTCAAAGGGGGTTGGAGTGCAAGCAGCCGCTCATCACACGCGTCACAAACTCGCCGACGAAAGCCACGAGTGATATACGCACGAGGCCTTATCGGTTCCGTGTCGTATCCACCCACATATAGTCTCTAACCCTTCCTACCCCGCGCATAAACATAAACTTACGCTATATATATAAAAGTGGCTCTACATCATTCGCGTAGCGAACTAATTTTCCGACGTACCTCGCGTGTCGGAGTCGTGTTACACTTATATATATATATATTTCGGCTCGCTCCAGTTGCCGTTGGGTCTCCCGCGGCGCGCGACGCTCTCAAAGAGGGCGTGATTCCGTCGGCTCTCTCTCTCTCTCTCTCTCTCTCTCTCTCCCTACACGCGTTCTTTATATAATATATACCCTATATATACCCCTTCCCGATGCACATATATACTTGCCGGTGCATTTGGTACTTTTAAAGGGGGAGATCGATGAACACGGCTAATGTTGTTTTCTTAATTTCGAGAAAATTCGAAAGCGGTGTGGAAAGGGGGATAGAGTTACATCGTATGTCCTGGGTACATATATATTACGGGCTACAGCTGCGTATATATCATATATATGTATATATAGGCCAACGAGTCACGTGCGCCCTTTAACGAACTTTGAGGTTTTTACGTAACTTTTTCCCGCCGCGTTTGGACAGGTCAATAAATTTCCAGACCAAAATTGCTCGGCTACCGCGCCTTAATAATAGGCTTCCTTCCTCTCTACTTTCTTGGTAAAACATGATTTACGATTTTGCCGTACAAAGCTGAATGTTAATTCAGCGTGGAAAATCAAAGCTTGGGTGGAAAATAATATCACCTACTAATGGAGAACGATAAAATTGTGTTTTTTTTTTTTTTCTATAGATGTAAAAATATAGGGCTGTGCACAGCTGCAGAACCGGTACTATACAACGCACATATTAACCTCGAGATTCTAATGCAATATACATATAAGGCCTTAGCGCAAAGCTCGAATCCAAAAGTTTGCAGCCCTTCCGCAGAAACCGCGCGTGCATACGTTTGAACATTATAGCAAACAGCTCGCGCAAGAGAGAGCGCAAAAATTAAGACCAAAAGAAAGTCATCTCTCCCCCGGCACCGAATTTGTCCCTGTACAACATCCACACACACGCACACACACACACACACACACACATATATACAGGTATTGGTTAGCGGTATACGATTCACAGATACGACACATCTCGCGCGTCATAGGGAGGCAGGAGCTGACCGAGTGGTTCTCTCTTTCTCTCTCTCTGCATTTGTGCACTGTCTCAGTGTATAGCTGTCGCCCACTGCAGGCATCGAGTGTGTACTATACACACAGCCTCCGGCCTTATACTCTGACACACACACTCATACATACACAGCAAGAGAGCGAGCGAAAGAGAGACAGAGAGAGAGAGAGAGAGAGAGATATCTATATAGGCATTATGACTCGACTCACTTGCCTGTGGTTTTCCCTCCCTTCGCGCGGTATCCAGCTGTCGGGGGATTGTTGTCGAACGCTTTAAAGCAGTGGGTCAAAGTGCAGCGAGAGCTGGTATTCCGCGCGCGCAAAACCGGAGGAGACCTCACCCCCGTCCCCAACGCACTCCCACCCTCGATGGACGAGAGATGGAGATAGAGAGAATAACTTTCGACCACGGAATGTCGCGAGAAAGAGAGACTGTTAAAGGTTATTTTTGGCTTACGTGGCTTGTTCTTTCTCCCTCTCTCTCTCTTTCTCTCTGTCGTGTATACTCGTAATGCGCGCGAGTACAGCGACGACGACGACGAGCCATTGTCTTGGCTTTGCCCACTTTTTTTTTTGTTTAAATGGACCGGAGTGGTTCGCCTGTGTCCTTTCTCTCTCGGTCTCTCTCCGTATGTTTTATTTTCCTCTTATATACATATTTTTTTGCTATTGAGCCGGCGCGGCGATACCGAAGTTCGCGTCCCGCTTTTATTAATATCTCGGGCGCGGCGGTTTTCTTCTGTGTAGAATCCGATGACATACAATGGATGTCGACGTCGAGAGCGAGACGAGCGACTAACGCGGGACTATGTATATACGCTCTTTCTCTCGTTTTTCTCCTTCGCGCTGCCGCTGCTGGCCCTTTTTTTCCTTCTTTTCGACGATGGAAGGAGAAGATGATGGAGCGAGAGCATGAAGATGAGATGGGTTTATGTATCAGCCCTAAAATGCTTCGTGTATATATCAAGACAATAGGGGTATATATACGAGGAGAGTCGGGGGGGAGGGGAAAAATAATTTCGAGAAATGTGGGTTAATCCTTTCGTGCATGAACTATGCGGATTTCGCCGGAGGACGGATGATTTGTAACCTAATAAGATTCTCGTTTGTGTGTGGCGCGGTTGGCTTTTTTTTTTCTCCTTTTTTTTGCCGATGAGAGAATAATGAAGGTTAAGCGCTATAACTTTAGCTTCAGTTGGGTTGGTTTACTGAGATTCCTAATCATTCAGTTAAATATACAAGCGAAATAAAGCAAAATTCCACTCGGCGCTAAAGTGCGATAAAATGGCGTATAGCAGCGTTTCTTTGTAAAAAAAAAATAAAGCAGAAATAAAGCGCTAATAGTAATGTCTGATCTTTCTCACAAAAGCTTCAACGATCGGTGCACACTCGAAATGTGCCACGATGGCACATTTCAAGTGGACATGCGACGAGGGTGTGGGAAGCGACGTCGTCGTTGAAATAAAAACGAAAAACCAGAGATAGAAAGAGTGCAAGTATAGTAAATCTGTGCATTACAAACTTAAAGAGCGCTTAACGAGCTCGAAATTCATAGCTTCCGGTAGGTTTCGCGGTTAACGACACAGTGTCGCAACCCTTCCGGGGTGATAAAGTGTATATACATACATAGCGAGCGAAGCGCGTTGAGAATAATTAATAACGACTTAGCGACCACTCCATAAATACGCGCGTGCATAACAAAGATCCGCTGCTCGAACGACTCTTATTGGAATTTCAAATGCGGTGGATAAAATTGCGAATGATCGGTGCGGACTGGTCATCGTTCACCGAACACTCAAGCTTGCAGTGAACTATATATATGTAGCGCCAGAAGTCGCACTTCTATCACTCTCTCCACCTACTTTGGAGCTCTCGCGCCTTTTCACCAGTGCTATACACACTCCCTCCCTTCTTTTTTTCAGTCGAGCGCATGTGTGTGTGTCTGCAGCAGCCGCAGCTCCTTTCTTTCAGAGAGAGGGAGAGAAAGACTCGCAGCCTTTGTCACTTCCTCAGGCTGAAATTGCTCGCGTGTATATTTTGTCAGAGCCACCGCCGCCTACCGGAGGGTACGAAAATTTTAATGCCGCAGCTCATCTCGGGGTTTTTTTTCTATACATACTGGCACAGCCTCTTCTTTTACATATTTACGCACATTATATTCCAGGAGGAATTTTTGTGTTTATATAAGCAACTGTGTGTGTATATATATTCGGCTCGCTTTACACGCGGTTGTCGTTGTTTGGTGTGTATACGTGAATTTCGTTACAGTTAATTTCTGTACGCACTAGTTATTTCGGAGCTGCTGCCGCTGCTGCGGTTTGCGACTCTTTTCTATGATATGCCTACTGCATTCCCATGTCGCGCTCTGCTCATTATAATTACAATGTATACATACTAATTTACTCGTTACGCAATTAGTGATGCCGGTGGAAAAGCGTTTGGTTGAACCAATGTTACGATTACGAAACAAAATTGATTACGAAGAAAAATGAGCGTCTGACCGTACTCGTCTAGTTCTACTTGCCCTATAACAACTAGGCTTTTCTTAATAAATATTAGCCCTCAAATGAGGATCAATTTCTGTACTTCTTACACTAATATGCTAGTATAATAACTTATTCATTTTCGTCAATTCTCAACTTTCATTCTCTCTCTCTCTCTCTCTCTCTCTCTCTCTCTCTCTCTCACACACACACACAAACATACACACACACACACACACATATATCTCTCTCTCCATCCAGAGCACTTTACAGCGGCATAACCGCTCACCTCGAGCGAGAAACAGAAGCAGCAGTATCGCCACCCACATATGCAGACCGCGTGGAGCCGGGGTTTTGCAGGAAGTTAAAGGGGTAAGTCAGCAAGGCCGCACCTCGGACGTAGATAGCTAGATGAGCTACATTTTTCATTTGGTTCAGCTGTCGCATCGTCTTTACCCTAGATCAGCGCGCGGATATATCGAGCGGACGACTTTGCGCCTACACAGAGAAAAAAATTCAATTGATTTAACAATTTTTCATAGTTGAAATAGCGCAAACTCTAATATTGTCAAATTAACAACGAATCGTTGTAGAATGGAAGACGGAAAAATCATTATGTTAACAGAACATTTATTTAATCCAATAAGATGTATCATTCATTTATCTATCTATATCAATTAATTTTATTATAAAATATGTTTAAATTAAATTATGGAATATTTAACTCAAAGATGTACATATAAACATAAATGAAAAAAAAGTTTTTCTTGAATTTTTACTCTTCTCTTTTACTTGATTCCGATGATGGTTGGAGAATTTTTTATGCTAATATACTTACACATATACAATTTTTCTTAGATTATGAATTTCTTTTTTATACCCGTAACATATACCCATTTTATAAGTCTTAGAGAAATTGTCGCTCGCATTCTAACAACATACTACTATTTATTACGAGATAACATAACTTTGCTTCGCTGATCGTATTACAATATATATTACATTTCGCTCGCATCACAATAATAAACATTTCGCTTCACTCACAATATTTTATATTTTCAACAAGGTCTAAAATTTCTTATATACGAACTGACGTTCGATTCAACCACTTGCAAGAGCCGAAAGTAAGTAAAAAATGTGGATCCACCTAGCGGAGTATTTTCGAACTCGATAATAAGTTCCTGATATATACAATTTTTAAATAGAAGTTTAATAGGATTGTTGAACTAAATTTTACTACATTTTGAACTAAATTGAAATTTTAGTTCTTTAATATTAATAAAATGTAAATTATTGCACAATATTGTTCAATTTTTATTGTTAAGCAAACAAATACAAAAAATTTGGTATGATAAAGTAAAAAACATTAGTCTTCATATTTAATATATTTTATTGAAAACAATATATACTGATTAGATACAAATTAATGAGAATACGAACCTATGGCTCTTACAAAA
>UELV01175497.1:0-26901 GCA_900490015.1 Megastigmus stigmatizans | reverse complement strand
ATCTCTCTCCCTCCCTCTCTGCGGTGATATTTTTCAGCTTATAGGCTAGTTTAGCCGCGCGCAGCTCAAAGGTCAAAGCGACAGACTCTTTGCAAAGCCTTTTATAATGTGCGCCAGGCGAGGCTTCTTTCACGCGTCTGTGCAGCCAACAATTTCCCGTGTAATTGCAGCGACTTTTTCCTGTGCCGTACTTTACGCGAAATGAAGTCCTTTCCGAACTTCCAGAGACTCGCATGCTGTGCTATACATCTCTTGAGTTTGCAGCTGTGCGTTATATTAAAGATCTTCACGTAGTGTGCATAGAACGAATTAAAATTCAAGTGAATTTCTGCTTTTTTGCCTTTGATAGCTTGATATCTTAAAAAGCGGTATTTTTTATAGTTAAATCAACTTATTTTATTCGAAATTTTTTCTTTGAATTAAATTAAAAAAAAAATAATAAGATACGTAAACTGTTACTTACAATATAAGCTAATGAAATATTTCGAGTGTTTGGTATAATTTATGAATTTATAATAATAACTGTATAAAAGTTTTCAAAGTTAAAGGTCTCAATTTGAGCGTTTTTCTTGAAAGAATTACTTACCTATCTATTTTGTTTTTAAACAATAAGCGATGTAAGGATTCGTTAGGAAAGTTGCAAATTAAATATATTAAATTAAAAACGTATACTGCATTGAAATAACAAGTAAGTTCTCGATGTTTATTATTATGTATTTCCACGTGGCATTGTACACGTAGAATATAAGTACGACGATGAAAGACGTTTTGCGTAGTTATTGTTTTATTTTCGTGTTAATTGACGACTAATGCACGAGATTCTGGCTCCGACCTTTCCTTAAGGACGTTCTCTTGAAAATCGACTTTGCCTAACTATTTCTATAACTTTGTATATAAGTTAATAAAGTTACCCCTTATTCATTTATGCAATAATAAATAGGGGTATCGATATTAAAATTTGCACTATTCGAAGTCAATGTTTCGACTTTTAACGTGGGAAACAATTATTTGACTTCGGTTTCATCCTGACATGAAAATGTGCCAACACTGGACAACGTGTATCCAATTGTATGACGAATGATGCGATGTTGCCAAATTTTTATCACTTCCTAAACTAACCGTGAAAACAAGATTTTGCTTGTTTTGTTAATAAATATCTTTTAATTTTACACGATAACCTATAAGAACTTTTATATTTTTGAAAAGCTGAGATATCAATCTATTAAAAGCTAGTTTTTTAATAATGGCATACAGCCATCTATAAAAAAATCTTTCACTTCCTGTCTCTCAGAGTGCCTGTCCCATAAGGGCTAATGTTAAATACCTCAATTTTAATTTACAATATTTTTAATTTTTACACGATAACTCGCCTCAAAATTTATAAAATATATTCAGTAAATCCTCCTGAATATTTCTACGTAATTATTTTTTATGTCTTAGAAAGTCGGATTAACCCTAGAGCTACCTTAAACAGGGATAATGATAAAAAATGATAATTCTTATTATCACTTTTTATCAGAGACTATGATTTTATTATTAAAAATTATTACTTTTAACAAAAATAACTTACGCCTGGGATATCGTAAATAAATATAGAAATAATAAATTGAAATAACCCACAACGCGCCCAAATTCAAATTTTATGGAAACTGCTAAATGTATTTATCGACTCGTGGAAACTCGCCTGCACTCATATTGCCACAGCTTTCGACAGCCTACTCCTATATATATATATACTTACCTATACAACCCACAGCCAGGAGTTGGAAATTTGGCAGATACAACGAATATAGACTCCTATATTCGTTGGCAGATGTAAGAACTTAACCTTAAAAGTGATTCTTATGTACAATGCTACTGACGATGTTAATGTTTTATTAAAATGCTAGAGCTTTATACGGCTTTGTGGGTTTTGAGTTTTTCGACAAAAAACAAAGAAAACTCATTATTAGTCTTTCATTAATGTTAAATTAGTTACTTCCAACTTAAATACGTCGTTGATTGCATGTATACGTTACGTCCTCAAATTACGTTAAAAAATTAGTAAGATAATTTGTTTATTTGTAAAGTGCTGTAGTTATTTTTAACAGTGAGTGTTACAGGTTTTAATAGAAATGACGTCGATTACTAATGATGAGAATCTTGATAGTATCTCAAATTCTTCAGCTGTTGCTGAGGGAGTTGAATCAATGGATACAAGTGAATCCTTCAGCAATTCTGAGGTAACCTTAAACAGTGCTGGTGATGGGTTCAGTGGATCACCAGAAAACAGTGCAATAGTTCCATTCACAAGAAATAATACCCAACAACAAAATGAGCAGCGAAGACTGCCAATGTGTTCGACTGAAACTATGCCAATGATAGAAGATTTAAATAATCCAAAACTGAGTACTATTCCAGAAGTTTTTAAAAATAAAAAGAGTGTAAATGTGAATGTTAGTGCAACAAAAACTATTTTAAAAACGGTTGTGCCAAAGTTTGAAATTCCTAAACCTGGTACTCAGGTTTCTTCAAAAACTATAAAAAAGGCTGGACCTTACATTTTAGGACCGTTAATTGGTTCATCTCCAGTTCAAAGTATTACACAATGCTTAGCTAGAAAAGAAGGGACTAATAAATTTTATACAATTAAAATTTTAACGCTAAAAGAGTCTATGGAGTATGAAACTCAAGATGATAGACAAGGTAAAATGTTACTCCATTCAGAGTATTCTTTGTTAAGTCTGTTACAAAATCAAGATGGTGTACAGCACCATCATGGACTTTTTAAGGTAAGTGAAATTCAAGGAATAAAATAATAAAGTTTAGTGCATTGTAAATACATAATTTCATTGTATCTTTAAATATTTTTTTCTTATAGGATCGTGCTTTAGAAGAAAAAATTACAAATTCAGGGTCCATATACACTGGAAGAACTAGACCAAGATTGTGCTTAGTTCTAGACTGTTTGATATGTCACGATTTTAATCCAAATAGTGGTGAATTAATAAATTTACAACATTATGTCATAAGAGAAAATAAATTATCAGAGAAGGAGAGTCTGTTAATATTTTTCGATACTGTTAGAATTGTTGCTTCATTACATAAAAGAAACATAGTTCATACGGATCTTAAGCTAGGCAATCTAGTTTTAAACCGTCGAACAAGAAAGGTAATTATTTTTATCATAAATTTTTATTCATAATCAAAATAAAAATATAAGCATTTCTTTATAGGTGACAATTACAAACTTTTGTTTGGGAAAACATTTGGCCAGTGAAAATGATTTACTAAAAGATCAGCGAGGATCTCCTGCCTATATATCACCAGATGTTTTATGTGGAAAACCATATCTTGGAAAACCTTCAGATATGTGGGCACTTGGAGTTGTGCTGTATACTATGTTATATGGACAATTTCCATTTTATGACAGTAGTCCTACACAATTATTTAGTAAAATAAAAGCAGCAAATTATCACATGCCAAGGTACATATTAATATAAAATTGTAATTTTTCACATTACTACTAATATTCTTATTAATGTATGAATTTATTTATTTCTATTTTTATAGTGATAGCAGAGTATCTGATGGAACTGTATCATTAATAAGGAATTTATTAGTTTTACAACCGAATAAACGCTTAACAGCAGACCAAGTTCTTGATTCTTTAATAACAATAATAATGTTGTTCAAAGTCCCTGCAGTCATAAAAGATGAGGAAGAGGAGCAAGTTGTACCTGACATTATGGATGATATAAGTGAAGAAGAATGTGATAAAAAAATAGAAGGGAAAGAGGAAACTTCATCACGTGTTAAAATTTTAAATGATTTTTCTAAACAAATTACAATACAGGTATATAAACATGATATAAACTTGTGTTATTATTTAATATAGTTATAAGTAACTGAAATAAATTAAAATATTTTATTTAATTATCCAGGAACAAATGCATCAAATGATGAAGCAACAGCCGAGTCCCTTAGCTACTCGACCAAAACCTTACAATCAAATTCCAGTTTACAGGGTATATTCTGATGCTAGAGAATTAACTCCAGCTGAATTGGATAAATTCAAGCACCTTATACCTAGAGAAGGTCAACGTCAGATTCCTTACAATCCTAACAATAGAAGTGAGGGAATTTTATTGAGGGTAAGAGGTTGTTTAAGAAATAGAAATAATGGGAGCAATCAAATTAATGCTCAAGCTTATAGGGACTATGCTGTAGCCCATAGGCATTCTTTTAGTAATGGTGTTAACAATAACAACAGCAATGGTAGCAGTGGCAGTGGCACCAGTAGTAATAGTAATAGTAATAATACAAACAATAATAGCAATAATCCAATGACAGACAGACTTTTCCAAGCTCAGGTTCAAGGTCAAAGTGCTTTAAATTCAAATCCACCAATTACATCTAGGTCAGCTCCTAACTCTGCAAATAATTTGCGAGTAGGAAACGAAGCCAATGTACTCGATGCAGCTCCAGTTTCAGGGAGGTCAAGAAATTATTTTAATGATGTTCCTGTGATACCTGATTACAACAGAAACGCTAATTCTAGAATTATGCCAAGAAATGAAGTATTATTAGGGAGCAATTTTAACCAGTGGATGAACTCAGGTAAATTTAGTTTATTATAACTATTTGTAATGCACAAAAAAAAGGCAATTGATAAATTAAATTAAATAAAAATTTTAGGTACTGTTGTTCAAGACAATCAGCCAATCCCTCTAACGAATGCAGAGGAACCTTATTCCAACAACCAAGATCAATCGAATGATCAACAGAGCAATGGCAATCCAAATGTGGTACTTCGTCTTAATAACAGAATATTACCAGCTCCACAAATTACAGCAGGTCCATCTGATAGTGTTTCAAGTAGTAGAAATTCAATTGATCCTGCTCAATTATTAAATGATGCAACCAGATCAGCTGCTCAGATACAAAGTCAACAAAACCGGCGTAGAAGTGCACTAATAGATTCACTACCACTTTCTTTCAGAAGACAACAAAACCGAATCAACAATATGGAAAGAAGTTTATTACCACGAAGACTGTCTCTAGGTCACAATCGACAAACGCCTTATTTTGCTAATTTTAGACACATTGGCGTAAATCCTAATATCTCAAATCAATCCAGTGTTAGAAGGACGAATTCGGATTCAAATTTAGGGCGGTCATTGGATACTATTCCTAATTCTCGAAATACTGAAACACTTGTTCCAAATATTAGTACAGAATTAAATCCTTCAAGTCCTCTGAGACCGTTAAATACGGAACTGTTAGTTCGCCTTGCAGCTATGCTTAATGGAAACGGTCAACAGGGACCTAGTAGGCAAACTCAGGAGTCCTCCTCATCAGCGAACGAAGTAATGGCAAGTCTAAATATGCTATGGTGCAATCTTACATCTCGTTTATGGTCGAGTTTCAATGATCCGTCACAAGAACCGCCGAATAACAATGATGGAGTTTGATTATTCTTGCATGACCAAAAAACATGTTTGTTATACTTGTTATATTGAATGATCATACTTCCTTCTCCAAGTTACCCACAAAAGTGTCTCTTATAAGTGAAAATTTATGAGTGATTTTAGAATTTGATAATTTTTATAAACGACACAAGTGCCATGTACTATTATGTTATAATTGAAAAACATAAACACTTGCTTCTTGTGAAAAGTTATTTTTATTCAATAAAATTGAACTCGAAATTTTAAGAAACATAATTAGAAAACAGTTGCAATTATTAAACATTTAGAATGAACAGGTTTTATTATTTACTATTATGGATTCCTTATTCAGTATATTGAATAAATAATAACATTTTGAACTTTAAAATTAAGCGATTTTACAAAATAAACAAACTAAATGAAAAAAAGAAAAACTGGAAAATACAATTATAATAATGACTTATTTGTTTTGTATCACACTAAAAGAAATATACTTTCAATAGCAGATACTTTTTATCAAGTTATTCTATCATTATGCCACTTCCTACTCTTTTAGTTTTGTTTATCATTTGTGAAGGAGTACCTAAATAGAGAAATGAAGGTGAGTCAATAATTACATTTACGTCACCGACCCAGTTTCGGAGGAGCTTCTAATAAAATTTTTCCTGCAATACTTATAAAGTTTCTTAAAGAAATTTAAAATTATATAAGATTAATAATTATTATTAATTAGTTGTGACCATAAAGATTTAAGAATATTTATTTTCCCGAATTGATCAAGAAAGCTGGGTCACATTGGTAACTAGGTCCTTTACGGTATTTTGATATCGCCAGCCAGACCACGATAATCTAGTTCAAACTAGTTTTCCGTTACAGCCAGCTGCAACTCAATGTATTGCAGGTAAGTAGTGTAGCTTTTCAAAGGCGGTCTAAAAATTTCAGTATCTCTACGATAAAACTCTTTTGATCCAAACAGGTTTTCAACTGAAATCTAAAAGAGGATTTATTTGTTTTTATATTTATTTTCCGCCGATCTTGATGTAAAATCTGAAAGAAAATGTAAAATCTTAGCATTCTGTAGTTTTTGAAGACGATTTTCTTCGAGAATATTCGGGTAAAATGCTTGTTTTATTAATAAACAAAAATAAAATAAAATAAAAAATTAAAAGTCATTATTTTGTTAAAAGATAATGTCTAATTGTATATTGTATAATGAGTACAGTGTGCGATATCATGATCATATATATAGGTACGTATTGCAAGTGAACCTTTACACTTTTAGTAGGCACCGTGCTGTGCGCACGTCAAACGGTAAATAATGAGACAATTAATATTTCATTAACGACACGCTAAAAAACCCCTTTTTATAAGTTTAGTTAATCCAATGACTTATCCGAAGACGTATTCGTGCACTTCGTGTCAACAGATAAATTTGATGTACGAAGTCGAAGATAAAAAATACCCTATCGCTGTCAAAGTGAAGATAGTTAGGTTATGCGATTGATTGGAAAAAGAAAACAAGTCATTTTGCATAAAAAACGCACAATGCTTCGTTTATTCGATAAAGGGTCGAGTATATTGCTTTCAAAATGTTAATTTTATACGTGAAATAGAGAAACAGCTTATGTTTCTCAAAAAATTGCATATTGCAAAAGAATCAAGAGTAAGTATTATTTATCGGTGATGGTTATTAAGTGATTTTTTAGTTGATGATTATCTTTTTATTATGTGTAGGTCATCAAGTTCTATTCAATTCATAATGGATGTAATAAGCATAGAGAGTGTCGAAGCTGGAATTCGTCCATCCAAAAATTCCACAGGCATCCGACAAGGCTGTATCAGCTCCAATTCAATATATTACGTTATTGTGATAATGGGAACTTTAGCATTTTTAGGAGCTATTGTTTTCATCTGTCGTGACTATATCAAAATACTACTTTACTGGATTGAGCATCAGAATACTTGGATTGTGACAATAATCATGATAGCTCTTTTTACTGTTGTCTCCTTCCCCATAGTTATTGGCTATTTATTCTTAATAATTGCCAGTGGTTATCTCTTTGGAATCATGCAGGGTATAGCCATGGTAGTACTTTCAGCCAATCTTGGTATAGCCATTGCTCATTTCGTCCTTAGTAGTCTTTCATCTAGTTTGCCAATTGGAGCACTTTTACAAAATGAAACTGCGAAAGCAATACTCAGAGTAATTTCAGGACCTCAAGCGTTTAAGGTTGTACTATTTACAAGACTTACACCAATTCCATTTGGAATACAGAATACAATATTTGCTGTGAGTATGAAATACATAGTAAATATGTAGTAAATTAATCTTGATGTCAATTTAATAATGACTTCTACTTTTAGGTGAGTAACATAGGTGGTATAAGATATCACTTAGCTAGTGGGATTGGGTTACTTCCTGCTCAATTAATAAATGTTTACTTAGGCAGCAGCTTACGTTCAATGCAAGATGTGTTAGAAGACAGATCGACAGCTGCCACAGGTTATATTGTATTTTGTTTTCAGGTAAATAACAGTTTAATAAATTTACAGATGAGTATAAATTATTCAACTAAGTAATGAAATTAAATTTACTTGTTAAATTTTTAGATTCTCATTGGGGTTTCACTCATGGTATATGTTGTTCAGAAAGCAAGAAAAGAACTTCAGCTTGCTCTACTAGAAGCTGATCTTGCATCAGTAGGCGAATCTCGACACTGTTTTCTTGATAGTCCTTCTGACTCAAAAATCTTACTTACTAATTTGATTGCTTAAAATGCATTATCAAGAAAGGCAGTATTTCGTGTTTTCCAAAGACTTTAATTTTACAAATACAGAATGGATGTATTGAAAAGAAAATCATATCAATTAAAAATATTCAAAGCAAGCTTTGCATAATAGAAAATTGATCCTGAAAAAAGTATTAGCTATTCTAATCATTAAAAATAATTTATAATTCTTTTTAATATATCTGAATTTTGTACGATACTGCTCTCAATTAATTTTAAGTGTATTATGTTTTCCCAAATGTTGCTGCCCTGAACTGGAACCAAGAACGTGCCAATGTACCTCATCATTCATTGTTTGCATTTAACACAAGATATCTGCATTTACTTGTAATTTGCTTTTATCATGTAAACAATTATCACTTCCCAAAACAGATATTTGTTGGTTTTTGATGTATGTTTTTCTTACTAATAATGTTTTTTTACGTGTCTATTAATTCCAAAGATTGATGTTTAAAAAGGCAGATGTATGTATCTAGATCTTTCAACCTTGACAGATCATCTTCATAAAATGTAAAAAAGACTAAAATAAGAATAATGCGCACGTGACTAGCTTGGAGACATGTATAAATTTGACGGTGCATTTGTAAAAGATGTAATATATATTATAAATATTATATAAGTAAGTTCTGATGAGAATTTTATGTATGGATACTTTAGTATCCTAAGATTAGGCATGTTTCTCTAAACATCTGCGTTTGCATAATTATGCATCATAAATGAGATTGTCATTTATAATTTGTATAGATAGTTATATTTGGTTTAACGGTCTTCCATAATATCTTCTGTTCTTAAGATGTTTCTAGAAATTCAAATGTTGAGTCTAGATACACTTCATATTAATACAATAGGAAATGACTATTATCGATAAATATAATTTATTTTTTGCTAATGTTATATATGTAATTAATTTACTATAATAACGCTTTTATTTGTGATATATAAATCTTAGACTGTGCTCTCTAAGTTCCAAAAAAAGATGGAGTGACCAAGACATAAAAAATAATATACTTTCATAATTGTCCTTAACCAATATAAAAATTACGCAAATTGAAGTTGGTCTAGGGATTATCAATGTATAAGTTGTAATTAGACAATTGTAAATTATTGACGTCTAATTGTATGGCAATAAATTAAAAAAAGTTTTTTATATATTCTTATAAAAATAACATTTTCAATTGAATCACAGATATTTTATGTACCATAGACAAAAAATGTTATATTATATGTTATGCACAGCAATAAAAAACGTTCATGTGAAATATCTATAGCATTGCACTATCATTCAAATGTTCACATTTTCTTGATTTACTGTCGTATTTAGTAAGAAATGCCAGAAGCCAGTTTTAAAAATAATATTTTTCGACAAAGATAACATTACAAAGATGTTATTCACATAACAACAAAGCATAATTTTTCAAAAGTTTTAATTGTAAATTATCTATCTTTATTTCAAAATAAAAGGAGAATGCCCAGAAGATAGAAATGAAAAGTAGAGTCTAGGGGCAACGTACGAAACCGACATCATTAAAAAAAAATTGACCTTACTCGAAGGGAAAGTTTATAAATAATTTATTGAAAATCGGGTCTTTCTATACTCGTCTGTTTCTACTTGCACGTATTAAGCATAGGGAATCAACAACTCGGTCTTTTTTCATATATTTCCCTTCTAGTAAGGGAGTTGAATTTTTTTTCAATTAAATGTTTTTTGATACTCTAAATGATAGTGCAAGTTTCGTAGGTGGCCCTTGCAATTTTATTAAATGCAAAGTATCGGCATACTCCTTTGCATTTTCAAAAGTGATTCTGGTTCAAAACTTCTAGCTGAGGACGGCAGTTTAACGTTAATCTGTACAGGTTCTCTTTTCTATTGTTTCAGCGTTTTCGATTAGCTTCATGTTTCTTTAGCGCAAATCTTAATGCATCAACGGTATACTCTCCATCTTCTTTCGTTATGCATAGCGGTGGCTTTATTCTGAATACCTGAAAAATTCATCAGATTATTAAACACGCTTATTTCTCTTCTCGATCGTGCACTTTCACAAACGCAAAGGTCCAGAATACTTACATTTCCTTTAACACCGCCTTTGCCAATCAAGACGCCTGCATCTTTGATGTCTTCGAAAATCTGTGCTACCTCGTCAGTTGGCAATGACTCTCTTGTTTCTGTATTAGCGACAAGCTCAACGCCGATCATCAAACCTTTACCTCGAACGTCGCCGATAACCGAAGGGAATTCTTTCATTAGAGCGGCCAAATGTTTCATTATGTGTGTTCCAACGGTTAATGCATTTTCTTGAAGATTCTCCTCTTTGATTACCTGTGCAATTGGTTAAATAATTGAAAAGGAAAATTGCGAACTAATTAAGGTGAACTTTATAAATAAACTTTAACCAAGTCCCAGACGAGTTTATTTGTCCACGATAATTACCCCAGTGGAAATAAGTATACCATAATTAGACTAGATTGGTTATTGTACAAAAAGATTTCTTCTAGTTGTATTGAAAAATGGTCAAATAAAAATGCTTAGGTATATTTAAAGTATAATATGAGTAGCTGATATCACGATCATAAAAGTTCATCAGACTGTATTTAATTAATTCATATTTTGTTTCTCCTCTGTACATTTTCTAGTTTACCATGCCATAAATTAGTTTCCTGTCCATTAAAAATGCCGGAATTACACCAGGGTATTAATATACAAAAAAATTCGCGCCTTCTCCCAAAAATTCAAAAAATTCCCCCTAAACTTATCAGAATATAATAGCAACATCGTACCACACAAAGTTCCCACAAATCGCTGATAGCTCGCGAATCGACACAATTCATGCATTAATGCGCGTTCCATTAATGCATGAAGAAGAAGAAGAAGAAGAAGAAGAAGAAGAAGAATAAGAAGAAGCGAGAAAAGCTTTTATATGCAGCATTGAAATCGTTCCGAGTTTTGAGGTCAACCGACCCCGTAATTCAAATGAGACTTACGTCGAGCACCGCCGATCCGATAGCGCAAGCCACCGGATTGCCGCCGTAAGTGTTGAAGTACATGGCCTTGGCGAGGGTGTTGCCGATCTCGGGCCTGGTCACAATTGCACCGAGTGGAAACCCGTTCCCTATGCCCTTGGCCATGACGACTATGTCCGGCATGACTCCGTGGCCCTGGAAGCCCCAGAAATGCTCGCCTGTGCGCGCGAAACCCGTTTGCACCTCGTCCGCTATGCACAATCCACCGGCTTGGCGCACGTGCTCGTAGACGCGTTTCAGGTAGCCTCTCGGGTACTGCACCGTACCACCGACCCCCTATACGACAATCGCGAAAAAATTGATTTTTTTTTTCTTTCCATCGCACGTTCATGAATATACATGAGATTTTAAAAGTAGATACGACTGAAATCGTAATCATTGAAGAATACCTGAATGCTTTCAGCTGTGAAGGCGGCTATTCTACCATCCGCAGGTATGATCGCTTTGTAAGTGTCTTTGAAGTCTTTGACGTAATTGTCTTCCGCTTGGCATTGGCCTACGGCGCAATCGCACTTCCTGTTCCCCGCTTGCACCAAACTATCGCGACACTTCGATCCACCCCAGGCGCCGAGGTAAACATCCGGATTAGTCACCTAGGTGCACACATGCAAAGTGCATTATTCCATCAATGATATACATATATCTTTATTCATCAGCTGAAATTTTTCAAGCTCTGACTAACTCGACCCGTATCGCGGTTAAACGACATGTTATCTTTCACAAAATAGTCTACACCGAAAACAATCGGTATAGTTTTAGGCAGCATAGTTTTAACCGATTTCTATCTATTCCATCGCGAAAAACAGCGAAATAACATTATAGCGGCTGCACTAACGTGAATGTGTCCAGATGGAGGAAGGAGGGGATACTTGTAGCAGGACATAGCGGTGGCAGCGTTGGCGATTCCCGTACCCCCGTGATAGCAATTCTTCAGGGATATGATCTCGTTCCGACCGGTGTACAATCTCGCCATCATAATGGCGAGTTCGGTCGCCTCGGAGCCGCTGTTGGTCAGATAGACGCAGCTCAGCTCCTCGGGCAGCGTGTCCGTCAACTTCTCCACGTACTCGTGGTACCGGTTGTGCATGTATATAGCCGTGGTGTGGCCCAACTTGTAGGCCTGCTCCGACATCGCCGTCACCACTCGCCTAATGCGTCATAGGGTAAGTATCGATGCTCTGTCTTGGAAATGGAAAAATTGTGGCTAATACTCACGGATGGCCGTGGCCGACGGATACCGTCGCGATACCACCGAACATGTCCAGGTAACGGCGACCCTCGTGATCCCAGAGCCATTGGGCCCGACCCTCGGCTAACAGCAGTGGCTTTTTGTAGAAGCACTTCTGACTCGGTGTCACGCAGCTCTCCCGGGACTTTGTCACCGTTTCGTAGCTCGCGCCCTGGCAAAGCGCAATTCAGAAGTTAAAACCTTTCGTTCTGTAGGAACGCGCGGTGCGATATTATTTTAAACGAGTTCATTTTACCATTTGCCTTGGCAAAACAATCTTATGTTTGTATACTTCGCGATGTTTCGCGAGATCTTTATTTATAGAGTGTAATCGGTACACTTGCACCCGTTGTATAATCATACAATACAATATACATTATAACTTATTTATATAAATAGGACTGTAAGTGAATGTTTGGTGATTCTTAATCAGGTTGAATGAACTTTTAGTGGGTATCGCGGGATATATATATATATTTTTGGTCAGCCTGCAGTTGTGTGCCTATCCCATAATGACTGTATATATTATCATCTCATGCATATTAATGTAATTCACCATAATGCTCTTTCTATTTCTTCGGGAAGCCCAAGTGAAATTTGGATGATAATAATCATTGGTATTTCCAAAATGCATCTAAAATATATACTTTGTAGATCAAAGGCATTAACGATTTAAACCGATTTAAACATTTTTTACATTTGAGCAAGGCATAAGAATTTAATTTCAATTTTTCAAAAAGCTTCGCAATGGAAAAATATTTCGTTTGGTGTATATTCATAATGCGGTTGTGCATTCAATGACGTGCGCGTCGAATGTTTAAGTACGTTTCAATAATTTATTGGTGAAAAATGCCTTAATCCAGTTACTACTGTAGAGAGAGAAACATAATTTCGGGATCATCGCATAAGCTACTTATACTTTATAAAAGCGATATACTTTGCATGCGTCGATCTTCCGTATCGGTGCAAGCATTGAAACACGAATTTCTCGAAATCAAGAATAATATGGACTAGACTCGCTATGGACTTTCACCCATAGATAATTACCTTGTAGGGAGCAGGCGTGTGACTGCATCCTGGAAACGGTACAGCATTGCGTCTACTCGAGCTACAGAATTTTCGTAGCTGCTTGTAACACCGAGATCTGCTCACTGTTTAGAACATTAAATAAACTTATATAAGTATAAATAAATTTGATTAGATTTCTTCAAAAATTTGTTTTCAATATGCTGCACGGGTACTAAAGTTACGGATTAGAGTAACTTATCTTATCGTTGCATCTGCACATGCTACACTATGAAATTCTCGTGTATTTGGACTATATAAGTACGTTCAAACTCATTAGGATTTCTATTTCAAAATTTCATTGGTATATTCCATTACTGAAAGGCTGCTAGTCACAATAGGTAAAACGGAGATATTTGTTCGCGATTTAGTAACCGATTTTTATTTCAATCGCATGTTATAGACTCGTTAGCTACTGAACAATTTATTGTTATAAATAAATTTCTATCTCAATATAATACTTACATATCAAATAAGTACTTTACTGTATACTTACCAAATGTTGAGAATTAAGTAAAATAATGGAAACTTACTCGTTGCTGCCATTCTCCCCATTTCCCGAGTATACAAAATCAATTGTTGCAAGTTAAAATTGCCAGTAGGACAAATAAAATCTCTTGCAATGTTCAAAACGATGAATTGATTAAATAGCGTAACACATTTATAAAGATATTTCTTCAAATACTAATGAACGATCAGCGAGCGGGGACTGCGCGTTTGTTCGAAGCGCGCGCGCCGAGTGCACTGCGACGAAAGAAAATTTCGAAGCTTTTCGATAATCTTGAGAAATAGAACTGAAGCGCCACGCGTCGCGCGACCGGAAACTCGATTATACCGATTAAAATTTGATCGGGAGCTTGCAATACGTGGTTCACGACTATTTACCATTTCTAAAATATGCTGCATACAAATTCATTATGCTGTAATGCTACAATGCTACAGTGTATGTAATTATACTATTTGTGTATTTTTGGAGCAGTGTGAAGGTTTTTCTAAAATGAACTATTGGAGAAAGTAGAAAAAATATAAAAAGAATATATGACAATGATAACTAAATAGTAGCAAAGTATTTTTATGCAATGAATAGCATTAGAATAAAATGCGTTGCGGCTCTAATAAGTTATACAATATCTTTTTAAATTGCGTTTTTCATTCCAAAAAGAGAATAAGAATACCTTTTTTTATGATTTCAAACATAATATGGTAATATATATATATATATATATATATACATTTATCATACAAAGTCCAGTTTGACAAGATAAAAATATTCGATTCGTACTATGCACAACTGTTACAAATTATAATCAATCAGTGCCTAAGAACCTGTTGTCTTCAGACAATTTTTTTTTCTCCACTTGCCCATCGATATATGCATCGTCTTGCGAATAATTTTTGAGAGTAAATATAATTGGTACTTCTCCTAAAATAGGATTTTCCTTTTGTAAACAACGAATCCACGATAAAAGAGAATCCTTCGACGATGTTCCAGTAGCGCAGTTGGCAAAGATTGTAGCATCTACTTGTTCATGTACACAAGGTGGCAATATAACATCAGATGTTTTTATTTCTATGTATGGATTTCTTAGCTTTTCTACCTCTGTAAATACAAATTATAGATTATGTAAGTAATGTTAAGAAAAATATTAATTGTGTAAGTCTTAACAGATGATCTTACCATCGGGATCTTCATCTGGAAATTTTCTGTCGGCAAGAGGTTCGGATCTTAAGGTGAAATAGTCAACCGATTTTGTAGCAACGTAAATCTTGAAAGGGCCTTCAACATAAATGGGAGTTTTTTTGTCGTGTTTCAAAAGTAGTTCACTTTGTTTTGGAGCCATAGCAGACACGATCCAAGTCTTGTCAATGGAGTCTGAAACATCATTAGTATCAAAAGTAGTAACTGTACTTTCAATATCAACAGAGGAAATTTTTATCATAGCAAGATAAGCTAATTCTTGTACATCATTTGGTATAGGGTTGGGCACTGGCCATGGATTCAAGTTTTTAAACTTCGGCATCCAATACATCATTTTCCAAAATTTTTCTAAAGGCATTCCATGTCTACCAAATATATTTAATAATAATGTTTCCATTTCAGTGTCAGGCATAACTGCATTATCTTCCATCTGTTCTAAAAGCTGTGTAATACAATATTGTTCTTTAGGAAAATGAACAAACATTGTTTGAAACACATTTGTTGGTATCATTTTCTGTTTTGGTAAAACATCTATTAACTTTTTATAAACTGACAAATCCTTATTAACTCCAAATTCTTCCATGTATTTTAACGCTCCATAAATAAATACCGTATGATCCCTTTTCCTTCCAGGTTGACTTTCATACATACGTATGCATTCTAAAAATGAATCCTTCTCTTTCCTTCCAGCATTAGCAAATGAATGTAGTACCAATTCTCTTGGAAGTGCTTTTCTCCGGCTTCTTTCTTCTTTATCACGTTTTTCTTTATCAGATCTTTCATTTTGTTCTGTATTTTGCTGTGAAGTCTCTTGATTTTCATTGCTATTTACATTTTTTCGCCTATCACTATCTTGATTTGTATTTTTTGTATTTTGTTCATCTTTCTTTTCATTATTACTGTTTTCATTGTGGTCTATAACTGTAGGTTTTTCTTTTGGATTTTGCTTACTATACAGTAATTGACAAAAGGTTTTTATGTACCTTTTATTACTAGGCTCAAGTCCTAAATTTAATTGTAAATACTTTTGTAAACTTATGTTCTTAGTGCATGATGTACATACTCCAGATCTTGGCACAGATATTCTAATTATTCTACCAATCATGTTTTATTACTTTGCTAAATACATTTAAATATCAAATGCTAATGTGATCAAGATTAATTTTGTCATCAATTCTGTTTTAATAATACAACTTTTTACTAGTGTATGTTTGGCTTGTAAAGTAATCCTCGGGTCTAAACTTTACCTAAAAGTAAAAATATTGTCAATTATAAGAATTTTAATTATTAATTGAAAGAATGCGGTATTTCTAAATAAATCTCGTACTAACCTCAACTTGCGATTCAATAAAGTTTTTTCTCTGTACTTTTAGTTTTGTAACTAAAATTCATTTCGTACTAAACAGTGGTGAGTAAGTAATGCTTGGTTAATAAAAATATTATTACAAAATCTATCACATAATTTCCGCTTATTTATGTTATGCTCTTGCTACACTTAGACTTCTGCCACTTCTTACGTTGGCGGATACAGGTTATGAAAGCAAGAGCCATCGGCTGCTAGAGTTATGGTGCTTTCACACCAGGCAAAGCGCCAACGTAAATGAACCTCTTAACAGTTTTAACTCCAGTAGAGCAACAAAGATAACAATTACCTTTATCCTCCCAGTTCGTCGCTCTAATAGTACAGAA
Organism: Megastigmus stigmatizans; assembly: GCA_900490015.1. Lineage (NCBI taxonomy): Eukaryota > Metazoa > Arthropoda > Insecta > Hymenoptera > Megastigmidae > Megastigmus > Megastigmus stigmatizans. The sequence goes on along the minus strand of UELV01175497.1, from coordinate 9,984 downwards.
CACGATAAGAATAAGAGTAAGTATACTTACTTAAGTCCAGATGGAACTTTTTACCTCGCGTGGCAGCATCCGCACTCCGCAGTGAGTATTCATAGGTGTACTGTATTGCAAATTATCAAAGTCATACATCGTGCAAAAGCAATTGTTCATATAATTTTGATTTATTTGATACAAGTGAAAATTAATAGAGGCAATGGAGTGTGAAAAAATTATTGTCGATTGCGATGCTGGAACTGACGACGCTTTAGCTTTAGCGATGCTACTGGCAGCCCATAAACAGAGTAAAGTAAAAATATTGGCCATCACGTGCGTCTTTGGAAACACAGGCATTGACAATATTATTAACAATGTGTTTAGAACGTTGCACGTTTACGAAGCAACAGATGTGAGTATACTTAATACTTTTTGTTTCCTTAACTTTTATCAAATGCACAGCTGTAATATTTTTTATCAATGCTAAGATATAAATATACATTACTTAAAACGGATTTTAAATTACATTTTAATAATGTTTAACTTTAATTTTTACGTTAAGAAATTTTATTTGAATTGCTATAAAATAAAAATATTATTTATAATCAATATTTTATATACATGGCTTGTGTTAAGACTATATTCGACACCCCGTACGAAGAGTAACAGCGTTCACGGAATCGAACGAAAAGTAGCACCGTTCAGAACTGCTGACGAAAAGTAGCATCGTTCATGGCATCAAGCGAAGAGTATCACCGTTGATATTTTGTTCGCGAAAAGTAACACCACTCGCCGATCACCGACCAAGACTAAGTAACGTGGTTCGCTGATCTCTGACGAAAAGTAGCATTACTCACTGAGCGCTGACGAAGACTAACGCGGCTCGCTGATCGCTGACGAAAAGTAGCACTACTCGCCGAGCGCTGGTGAAAATCAACACGGCTAAAGGAACTCACCGGCCAATATTAATTAATAGTTAGCAGTGTTTGCAAAACTATTTAGTTCGTCCGCGCAGTTTTACGTTTTTTTCAGAAAAAAAATCCAAAAGTTGCAGCTATCATTTTCACAGCTTGTGTTTACACCAGAGATGGTTTAAAGATATATAAATGTGATGAAACGTTTGAAAAATTTCTGCGCTTTGCAATGTAAAATTCACAACACGAGATATCCATTTCACGATCCATAATTTAAAATTACCACAAAGCTGAATCATATGAAATGCTTCTATAATATGCTAGAAGATTATGAATGCATTTCCCATCTAGATTATTACCTAAGCAAGGTTTAGGAGAGAACGCACACATCATTCAATCAAATTTTTAAAACAAAATAAAACCTTGTCATACGATATAATTTTCGAATATAAAGAAATGACTAAATATAGTCATTTCACTATATCCACAATTTATACCACAAAGCTGAATCATCTGAAATACTTTTGATGGTATTCTGAAAGCTCACAAATACGTGTTCAATTCAGAACTTTAAAAATTAGTAGTAGGTTACTCGAATGCACAGAACACGACATATATCAAATCTTCGTAACAAAATAAAACTTTGTCTACTTTTAATAATCTTAAAAATAAATATCTACTTTTTTCATAAAATTATTTAATAATATATTTTATTTTGTACCATGAATAATTTTTAATCTGTGCTATTTCGTTCTTAGTTTCAGGTCACTTTTTTTTAAAAATGCTAGTTCTCGTCAGTGTTCTGCAAATCGAATTACGTTTCATCACTGCTCCGCGACTGGCGTAACTTTTTGTTAATGCCAGGCGAGTGGTGCTACTCTTCGTCAGCGCTCGGCGAATGGTGCTACTTTTCGCTAAGAAAATATCAACGGTGGTATTGTTCGCTTGATGCCGTAAACGGTGCTACTCTTCGTAAAAGGGATATGAACGGTGTTATACTTCTTTGTGAGCCGTGAATGGTTAGTATTCGTTAGAAGCTGAACCGTGTTAGTCTTCGTCCTAGGTGTCGATATATTATAGTTAGCTCGTAGTAAAAATAAATAAATAAATAAATAAATAAATAAATAAATAAATAAATAAGTGTCATGCAGAAAGCTTGATTGACCAGTTTTCCACTTGAAGTTTGAAAGAGATCTCCGAAGTGAGAAAGATGTTCTCAAAGTATTTTTACTTTTATAGATACCTGTGTATAAGGGAGCTAATTCTGCACTTTTATCCGGAGATTATAATGAGGGGTCTCACGGTACCGATGGTTTCGGCGATGTTTTTACAGACAAGCCCGATATCGGTAGACTCAATAAAGAGCACGCCGTAGATGCACTACAAAAAATAACATCTGAATATTACGGTATTGATCAATAAGACTCTTCTTGTTATAGCAATGTAATTTCTTTTTTCCCTTATATTTCTAAAATAAATCATGAATATCTCTTTGCAGGTGAAGTATCGGTACTTTGTTTAGCGCCTTTGACAAATATAGCTCTGACAATAAAAATGTACCCAGATTTTGTGAATTCTGTTAAAAAGTTCCTTATCATGGGTGGAACTATATCTGGTAAATATATTTTCACTTTTATTACATTTAATTACTACTCTAATTGGTATATCTTGATTTCTAGAAAGTATTATCACATTTCGAGTAGATTTTAATTTTTATGCCGATCCAGAAAGTGTAGCGATATTAATAAGCAATGCTCCAAAAAAATTGTGGCTTCTACCACTGGACACATGCCTGAAATCTAAAATTACTTACGTAAGCTGGATTTTATTCGATCTACAACGTATAATTAGGTACATTTTAACTGGATGATAATTTAGGTAATGGCAATTGTTCAAGGAATGGAGAGAAAAAGTGTTTGGAAAAATTAACACTCCCGCGGTCGATTTTCTAAACGCAATCGAGAAGAAGACGTACGAAGCGAAAAAAGAACTTGGACCGTATTACACTCCATGCGATGCATTCACTGCTGGAATTCTGCTGAGACCAGATTCAGCCAAAGACGTCGAGATGTATCGCATCGACGTTCAACTGAGCGGAGGAAAGACGAGAGGAAAGCTCATTATCGATAACATCAATTCGAATGCCTACGTCATACAAGACATAGACTCGGAGATTTTGAAGGATCTTTTACTTCTCGCCGCTGATACGACTGGCGAAAACACACCTGGTGTACTTGACAAAGCACAAATTGTTAACCAATAAAAAATCATCGTATATTGTCGAAGTGTATAAAAATTATTGTTTAAAAATAAAATTGCTTCTTTCCTTCTTCCACCTCGACATATTCCGTCACGAGGAATATGAAAAACAACGGAAGAACCAACTCGTCCTTTGCGAACTCGCTGGAGCACAAAACTTCAGGGCGTAAAAGTCGATCAGTTCCGAAATCGCGGCCCCGAGTCGTTGCGCCGCGCTCTCTTGACGGCCCCGCAAGCCCTTTTGTCGATGTAGCCTCAAAAAAACATTGCGACCTCGCGATAGTAACCCTAGATCGATGCGGATATGATGTAGAGGTGGGTTAGGAAGCGCGCGCGCGGCTGGCTGGATGTGCGGAGTCGTCGGCGCTGAATAATAAAAAGACGCGTATAGGCAGCTGACACCGAGGGATGTGGCCGCGGGAAGATGAGGAACCAGGCCGTTATCTACTATCCTCTCAAGCTCATAAGGCGACTTTGGATTTATCTACAAGTGCGCACTCTATTTACTTAACACCGCTCGATTTCTCCTCTTTTCTGCCAATATATATTCATATATATAAGTGTTGGAAATGTTGTTATGTTTTTCAAAGTGAGATGCATCGGTGCAGATGAATATTGTCATATTCACGTTTATAGCGGAGTCCAAATTGTACAGTGCAAGCCAAATTTCCGAAACTGTATAGACGCGTTCTGTATATACATATAAATTTTATTTGAACAAGTTTACATGTACGAAAGAGGGTATATTCTTTATGTTTTGTTTTCCTAATAAGGACATAATAGACTCCGATTTCCATTGGTTTACGAGCGAGACGAAAACATTAGAAATATTGGAGTCGAAAAGGAACCGAGCTGATGTATCATCGAGACGCGTCAGCGACGATTTCATCACCTTTTGTGGCATAAGCACTTTCCTGGTGGTTTTGATCGTTCTGTCACTGAAACTCCCCAAGGATGATGAAGATAACGAGGAGAATGAGAAGGATGGAGAAAATGAAGAGCAAATCAATTTTGATCCTACGAGCATCGCTGGGTATTCTGCACAACTTTTTTCTTTCGAGCAAATAAATACAGAAACTTTATTATACATAAAAACATTAGCATCATCACCGATTCAGAAGGTTCAAATTATCTGACTGGCTTTGGCGGATCAAGGGATAATTTGATGCGTCACGATTGCGGCGATTCACAGGTGATCCCAAATCTGGATCAGCGTACCAAATATGATTACTACTCTCGGAGTCAGTTCTTTGCGGTCTTCCCTGATTATCCAGGTATACATTCTATACCAACTTAATACCACTATCATTTATTTAGAATGGCGTGCCGATCAAAGCGTAAAAAACGCTTGAAATCGTTAAATAGGGGCTGGAGGGGGTAAAGTTGAAAACTATATAATATACAGTAATCGAGAGTGAGAATGTATATAATGTCGTAGATTCGGTAGAGCCGATTGATGAAACATCATCAATGGAGGTCTCGATAATGGAGTCTACGTCCTTCTTCACGCCGGAGCGGCAGCAAGTGCAGAAAAGGGTGAGCGTGAACCGTCGGGTCTGCAGGCGAGGTCCCAAACAGCAACACTACCAACAGCATCGGGTGAAAATAGTCGATCGTGACTGGGTCATTAGACGCACGCGCAGCGGACAAATTTACGGGAAATATCCACTCTAGGCAGTTTTTCTCTAATTGATTTTAACGAAATTTGGTACGCAACATTTTTTCTTATATATCGCTCTATATATATAGATTTATCAGTTATAACCGATATAGAGCTATAATTTCAACTCTATTTTAACAAAGTTTTTGTAACCGTCTTTTTGTTGTCACGTTGAGGATTTGAATTGATGCTAAACGAATTTGATTATTATGTTTCAATCGAAGATATAAGGATGACAGTCGTCAAGTTATAACGACAGTATTGTCTTTTCAATTTTGCAGCTCGAAGATGCGACCTGAAGATAGATGTATTGTTTTAGAAACCTTTTGCGGTGCTCACAGTTATTGAATCAAAAGATTGATTTACAGTGTGTATATATACAGTAACAGCTGGATTCGACAGATATATATAATTTATATACTTGATGATTTTATATAAGTATATACATATGTTTAAATAAAGTACATTATTTTATTATATACACCTAAAGTGTGCGCAAACTATTGTACGTATACATTCATTTGTCCCATAATATAATTACACCGATATCGCACGACAAGCGCGGGCGTCGGCGACGGCGTATCCATGGAAACTCGGAACGCCTCGTATGGTCAAAACAAAGCTCCCCGCGCGCGCCGCGACAATGTTTGCCCGTATAAAAATGACACTTCGCAAGGTATAAAACACGCGTGACCGCAACGCAACCCGAGCGACACATAGTCGTTGATTCGCGGTGGCGGTGGTGATGAGGACGAGTGTCGAGGATGGAGCCGCTGGTTAGCAGCGAGGAAGAGGAGCCTACCCAGGACATATCGGCCTTCACCAAGTTCGACGAGAGCATAGAGGTGCGAAACGCCGAGGAGATCAAGAGTCCCGTCAGCGGTAGACGCGCCGCCGCCGCCGCGACCATGAAACGAACCAAGAGCAAGAATCTCAGCGCCGAGACGCCGGAGGCTGATGTTCGCTCGCCCCGTGCCCCTGCCGATTTCCGAAGGTGATTTACTTTTTCTTTATCACGCTATGCGTATATATAGACGTATTTGTATAGCTTTTGTTTCGATTGTCACGTTTGCATATATTTTACAAAATAAAAGACTTCCGGATATTGTCTACTAGATATTCGGTACCAGAGGAATCATTCAGCAACGAGGCGATGGGTTTGGACAGCGAGACGTCCGATAGCGAGGACAGCGAGGATATGGACATTCAAAAGAGCTCGAAAATTAAACTGGCCGATTTCTACGACGCCAAGCAGTTCGAGGATCTCGAGGCTTCGATCGAAATGAAGGAACTTTTTCAAAACATCACGAGGTTCGATGATATATATTTCTTCGCTATATCGACAATCGTTCAAATTGTATAAAGTATTAAGGGGTAAAATACGCGGTGCAGGTACACTCCGCAAAAGATCGACTTTCACTACAAGCTGATCCCTTTTATTCCGGACTACATACCAGCAGTGGGCGACATAGACGCCTTTCTCAAAGTTCCCCGACCCGATGGTGCTCCAGATCGCGTTGGTCTTACCGTCGTCGACGAGCCATCGGCCGAACAGTCCGAACCCGCTGTTCTTCATCTGCAGCTTCGCAGCAAGAGCCGCAGCTCCGCTGGTGTTTCCAAGGTGCGCTCCCTAGATTATAAATGTATTTCAATATCACCAACAAGACCGCAGTAATCACTGTTTTCTCAAGATTGAGAAACTTTTAGATGGATATGCGAGAATACTGTATTTATTCGAAATTCTTGATTAAAGCGAAAAATCGTAATTTTAACACGAGTAGTATTTTAAAAGATGCTTTTTATGTACGTAGGTCTCGGTGGTGAAGCGACTGGAGGACGCATCTAAACACGGCCGATTGATCGACAAGTGGATCGAGGACATGGGCCACCTGCACCGCAGCAAACATCCACCGGCGGTGCAGCTGAGCAACAGATTTCCCGAATTTGAGGTACTGTTGCAGCCCTGGCCTGTCGAGGTCGAGGAGAAGCTCTATCTTGGACCAGCCATGAGTTTCGAGAAGCTCGACTGCAGTCTCCTACAGCTGATAGATCTGATCTGTGCATTGATGGATATTCCTGTTTACGGGGACGCCAGGATAGAGTCGCTTCACACACTTTTTGCGCTCTACACTGAAGTTCACAATGTCGATATACAGAGGATTCACAATTTTTAAGACGTATTCTTTTCTTCTTTTGTACTTCGCGTGTTTGCCATCTTGCTGTTTGATAATCATTAGTTTTTCACGTGTTATATATGTATAATTTATAGGTATATTTGTAAGATGTTTGAATAAATGAAGTGGATTGAATTGAATTGTTTTGGAACTTGTAAATTTTAACCTTATCTCTTGGGATATATGATAGAGGTTTTATAAGCATATCAATACACAAAGCAAATAATTTTTCTTCACATTCACGTTTAATAAATATAAAACTTAAATAGTTTAATACAATTTCCATCGTAAGTAGTAAAAAAACGCAAAATCGCTTTTGAACACCAATCATTTTCTCTTGTATAATAATAGAAAAGTTAAATAAATTAACTTTCGGGATTAACAAAATTTACGCAAAAGTCTAAAGGTATATAAATAAATTTTTTTTTTAAAAACTTAAAAATTATGTGTTGGTACACGGTTCAATTTGAATTGAAACTTCTTGATGCTCGTTTAATCATCACCGTTATTAGCGTATAAATACTGAGAATCAAAAAAATTCCACACTGATTTTTCATGCATTCTTGCGGTAAATAGTTGTTTTCTAAAGTAAGTCATATATGAATACATGTATATATTAGTGTACACTCCCTAATAAAGATTTTTTGTTTTAAATATCTAACGCCTAGGACATTTTATATGTATAATATATACTTCATAATATCATTGCCTAGATATTATAATTTTGATTTTTTACATACCTCGTTATTTATTTTTCTTCGCTTACTGAATCCTTTATTTATTTTTATCAACATCCCTGTGTCTAGTTTATCTTGTACATGTGCTTTTCTTTTCGATTTCATTTAAATGGCTTGACATAAAAGTCGTTTTCTGTATAGCATCAAACACTCGCAGCATCAACAATTTTAGTGTATTTTATCAATCGTTCAATGTATGGATGGAATCGTCAAGCAGATAAGAATTTTACTACAGATCATAAATAACGTACAAAGTAGTTTTAAACTTTCATTAAAAATACATGGAATCACAAGATAACAATGTAGGCGAAAGAATATTAATCGAGCAGTTGTTAGATCACGATTCGATTAATCTAGATCATCTCTTTTGATATTTTTCATCCTTTTTTTATATCTCTGGCGCTTTAACTCTGTGCTATTTATTTTCACACATTTTTTGCATTACTGCGTACTTTACAAAACTGTACAAAGTTAATCGGTTTTGCATGAACATCGACATGGAGGATTAAAAACGCGACACAAGTTCATGCATATCGCGAAACTTAATAGCTATTGATACAAACTAATATGGGTTTTTCTGTTGTCTCATTCTGTGATGCACTCGCGGCTATCTCTTGTTATACGCTCGATGTCTTTCTTTCGTATTCTGTATATGTAAAAAAAATTGATTAGTATATAGTAGTTTACTCTACCTACTGTAAATTGTAACAGTTTTATTTAAGATTCATCAAAGAGCATCTACATTCACACTTGAAGCTGAATATTTAGGGTTCGAAAATTCGAATAAACTTGTGCCAAATTTAATTACGGTGTTCTTGTGCATCAGATAAGAAAAATTTGTATTAGATTCTATACCTAAATATATAGATAATGAACCTCTTTTGTACTGGAACTGTATTAAAAACGAAGTAAAAGTTCGAAAAATTCAAAATTCATAAAATCAAATGTAAAAAAACGTAAAAAAGTAAAACTTTGAGATCTTTAACGTTAAACCCTACATACATACACGCTAAACGGAAGTAAAGCAATCAGCACATTTATACTAGTTACAATCCTCAAACTGGGTTTTGAGATTTATTCGTTTACGCGTATATCATGCAAAAAGCTTTTAGAATAAATCAATTTAAGCGTATCAATGACAGAGAGCAGTTTTCATTTTAATTAAAAATCTATGTCATGTTACTGCATTGGTACAGCGTCAATAACAAGTAGTAGTTTCTTATATATATAATTAGATTAACAATCATTGTTCTGCGTATCCTTGTACCCAATAACGCACATGTCTATATACAGTTTTACAGATTAGTACATCGCAAGCGATGTAAAAAGGTTAATTTCAAGAATAATCGATGAAAATTCTATAGTGCTGCAATTCTTTTGCCACCGGAATATCTATTATCTTTGATTCACAATTTGTGGAATGCTAAACGCTATGCACTCATCTCAGACTTCTGAATGAGTCGGATTAGTAATCTTAGCTTATGATGATTAGACCAAGAAATATCATGAGATCGACAATAAAACAGAAAAAATTGAAATCGAACGTTTTTTCGTCAATAACGCAAGATTTAAAAGAGATAATTATTCGAGCTTATAGCATGTACATAATGTTAACTTAAATCATAAGGTCGATAGCGTCGATGAAAATTCAATTCCATATTTCGTCATTTGGAGGCGCAGTGGACTTAGAGGCGATGGATTTGAAAATAGTTACTAGTCTTATTTGGACTTGGAAATACAATATTCAACGAATTCTTGTTTAATACCGAAAAGAGCTCAAAGCTTCCGGATCTAGACTGTGGTTCCATAAGTGCTGAACATAACTCGCGTGCTATCGGTATCGAGCGTCACGTCTTCCGGCGAGGCCAGATCCACTTTGATCGATCCTGAATTATTTCGTCGTCTGGCCATTCCGCCGCCCCAGTTCGACAGCGTCCAATGATAGGTCTCGGTCTCCTTTTCATCTGATGCCTCAGTTTCTTGCTCTTGCTGTCCCTCCTCAACCTAAATTTCGGTATGTCAAACACTTTTTAGATTAAACAATTTCTCTAACGTAAAATAGTTTTAAATTTCAACCTAATAAATGTATACAAATTCGGAAATGAGTATTGTTTCACCTAATAAGTTTTTTTTTTCTTCTAAAATATCGCCCAATTTATATTTTTTAATATACTCTGATTAATCAGATATTTGATATTTTTTGTAGTTCAATAGTAAATAAGAACCAATTTTGCAAAAATCAAAATTAAATATTGATTATTATATAT
>UELV01175496.1:0-11465 GCA_900490015.1 Megastigmus stigmatizans | reverse complement strand
CAAGGTCAAATACAAGGTCACCACCAAACTCCACGTTGAAAGTTACATAAGGTTATTTTATTTTTTACCAAGCCTTGACAGAAACCTAGGGGTTTCCATACTTTTTCCCCACCCTGTATATTTAATTATAATGATTATATTTTATTCATTTTCCATTTTATTTACAGTATTATTTTGTTGCATATAATACATGCGACAAGAAATATCCGCTTATTTCTACCATTACGATATCAAATATTTTCTGTTCTATATTATTTAACATTTTTTCAGCAGTATGCAGGAGGCGAAGCGCCAGGCGGGTGTAGTGAAGCGACCCGCCGAGTATCTCTGCTTTAGCTCGCTCCTGATTGGCCCGCTCGGCTAATTTTCAATCGATGATTACTCAATTAATATTGATTGGATCGAAAAGTTGCAATAGGATTTTTTTCTTAGAATTTTCCGCTCTATACAATGCCGCAGAGCCTGTCCTACTTCTCTTTAACAGCCGATGTATGTAGAGCTGATCGATTATAGCTCGTGCCAGAGAGGCAGGTCTGTCCCCAGTGACTGTAAAACCTTTGGACTCCTTACCGCGCGGCGGGGTTAACGGGATACTATTTGTGAGTCTGTAGGCCTCTTTCTCGAAACCGAATATTCGTGTGATTTTCTCATTAAAATGAACGTAATGAGCATTCAGGCACTCGCACACTCTACGGACGGTGTAAAAACCTTTTTTCTTCTTTGACGGACCAAGCAGTAAATGCTTATTAAACTCATTAGTATGATTTATGGCATGAGCTAAATCTGTAATATTCTCATACATTCCAGAGGGGAAAGAACAGTCATAATACGTGCCGTCGTTAAGATCTACTGGATCCTGTGGCATTGGTCTTTCCACTATAGTACCCGTTGAATATAAAAAATTACTCTCATGTTCTTGTATCTGTAGTATCGAGCATGGAATTTGAATTTCTGTTAACCCAACACTCCATCTTTCCTGTAATCTGATTTCGCGAGAAAAATGTGCGGTAAAATAACTTGTTGTATTATCTGGATAGTATAACATACTACTGTTACTCGGTAGTACCAGATAAAAATCATCATCATCCATATTGACCCTCAGATCGATGTAATCTTGTCTGCCTTAATCCGAGAGTTAAACTTTTCAGGATAACCGTACCACTTTACTAAGACCTCTTTCTTATTTCCACGCCCCTTACTCTTAATTATATGTTCAATTTTAAATTCAGAATTCTCTTTTACACATTTATGGCCTACTTGCACTAATTCTTCAGGATAAAAAAATCCATCTCACCCGCTAAGTCGGTTAATTCGTATGTGTACAAATTTTGTCGTTTTGAAACCCGAGAAACTTTGAATATTTCCTCACTAGATTTCTTCTCATAACCTTTTGCAAAGATGCCTTTTGTACGACTAATGTGCACATAAGCACCAAGCTCATATATATATATATATATATATATGAGTTCGAATTCGTCTGCGCTGATTCAGAGACCGCTTCCTCAAATTTTCTCGAGCAGTAGCCGCATTGTAAACGATCACTTTAGCAGGTATCATTTTTTTACCTACGTGCAGAGTATGGTTGTAGTCTTTGACGATATTTTCTAGTACATCTATATATTTATGGGTATTTTTATGAGTGAAATATCTATACATGCGTTCTTTAAGTGTACGATTTAAACACTCTACTATTGCTGCTTTTATATCGGGATTTCGAGCTACACGAAACTGTACATTATGTTTCTTAAGAAAATCTTGATACTGTGATCCTATAAATTCTTTTCCTTTATCCGTTTGCACCATTATAGGCACGCGACCATTTGATCTTTTTAATATCTTTTCGAATGCACTTGCGACGCTGCAAGCGCTTTTATCACGCAACATTTCGACCCAAGCGTACTTACTGAGCACGTCTATGACAACTGGAATGTAACAATAACCATTATTATTAATTTTGAGAGTCTGCATGTCGCACAAGTCCATTCCCCAACAATCGTCATTATTTATAACATTGTAATATAATCGCGGAAATCTTCGATGAAGAGGTCGGTGTAATGTATAAGCATCTTGATTACTTAACCAATTATATACACGTTTCTTCTCTCTGATTAATTTTGATCAAATGACGTGCACCGGCGTAGCCGACATTATCATTCCAGACTAGGGCGTAAGAGGATTTTTCCCTCACTCGAATTTTCGACCTCGCTTCGCTCGGCCGAAAAACGTCTCGTGAGTGAAATAATCCTCTTCCGCCCCCGTGTCGAAATGTACTATTTTTGTACATGTTCTCTTCTAATTCGTTAACTTTAACCACTTTGTTTACGTATGATTTACCTCCTTGCGTCGAGCTCTCAGCGGTGGCAGCGGCATGTATAATGCTTCACCCAAATTAGCTATATTGGTTGAACTTTTTCTCTTTGCGGCCCGACGTTCAGCTGGACTTAATCCTTGTATGAATTTCAGCACTGTATCATTACCGACCAAGTTCATAGCTGTCTCAGCCTCTGCGATGAATTTAGCAATTTCGGCTCTACCCGTCCCTTCCTCATTACTTTTTTTATTTCTCAGGATATCGTTCACAAGTTCTACAATATTTGAATGTGTTATTACTTTACCATCCAATGGGATAGTTCCTGAATAATCCCATTTCACACGGTGACTATCTACAGCTTTCCAGTGTTTCAACAATAAAATTCCTTTTCTCTTATATGTTTTGGGCACAGTATCGAGTATTGTCTCTTCGGAAATTGGTGTTAATGCGGCCTCCTCAATTTCCTGCTCCAATTCGTTGATACCATCATCGCGTTCTACTTTTTTAAAATGAAGATATCTACTTAAAATCTGTAGATATTTCTGAACCTTTATCGTATCGTATCGAGTCGTGTAAGAGTATCTCCATTCGTCTGTACACTATGCTCGATATCTAAAACCTTCTGATCATTGGGAATGTTTTCTCGCTGCTGCTGCTGCTGATGATGATGATGATGATTAGTAGCATTTGGATACTGAAAAGCTCCCTGCTAGTGAGTATCCTCAGGCACAAGGATCATTTTACGTGCGTGCTCCATGCTTTCGTCACTCCGACTGGGTAGGCGCAAATGTATTTGAAAATAATGTTCCTAAAATAGGTGCTGATAGTAGTGGCAGAAAACCTCCGTCTCCCTGAATAATAGTACTTTTCTTACTACATCACCTTTCTGCTGCTGTTTTATTCTTTTTAGTTACGAGCTTGCGCAAAATCTTTTTATCCGTTTTCAATCGTGATTTTTGAGAATTTTTCAACTTAATAACACCTTGCAAAACGTTAAGAGCGCACTCGTAAATACAACGAATTAGACTGTTATCAGCTGAGCGAAGCAATGCTAAACGTCGTTGGCCATCCTCGTGACAAAGAGCGTTTAAAACAGCAACACACTTTTTCGTAAAATGAAGTGGTATACAGTCTCGATGCCTCCTCAACGATGTTTTCACAGCCATCTTTACTCTTACACTAGCCAATATACCGAGTACACGGTTATTTTAACGAAATTTAGAATGATATTTTGATATATAGACATAGTGGGTTTTATTGTTAGGAAAAATAGCTGTTCGAAAACGAAATTCCTCCTTTGTATTCTGTTTTAAATACAATAAAAGATAACCGTGAGCCATGGATGTACTGTCGAGATAAGCTTCCTGTAAGAATTTTGGATCCTCTGGGTAGACCTGACGAGCCAGATACTGTATCTGAGTACGATCGCGCGGATTTTTAAAAATAACAATATAATTTGCATTCAATAATATATCGCGTTGGCCGCTGTCTTTGTGAAAAAGATTTTGCGTAATGAATATAACACTGATATTTTTACGATGACTACCCTTTGTAAATAAATCAAGTATAGTATTGTTTGACGATTCACGCATCAAGTCGTCGATTACTATTAATTCTTTTTTCTCGTTATCGTTGGAATAATCGGATGCCTGAGGCAGACCTTCACGAAATTCTATTGGATTATTTGTATAATAGCGGGGCAGTAAAAGTTCAGTTCTATAAGCCTCTTGCCATTCGACGTAATAAAATAATATTCTGTGAAACTTGCTGTCACAAATACTTGAAAGCGCGGCAAGAATTTGTTTAACAAAAACAGTTTTTCCACAACCCGTTGGACCACTCACGATACACGTAAAAGGATGTTTCCATCGCGTATCCATTTTACTGACTGAGCGCTCCAATGATAATTCTAGATTATTTAAATTAAATTTTTACCCAGACACCAGCGGCGGCGGACCCGGCCGCGCAAATTAGCCTTTCAAACGGGTATCCTGCGGCGCGCAGCTTAACTTTTAGAGCAAGCTGTGCGCAACTTAGCTTTTAGAGCGCGTGGTGCGCAGCTTAGCTTTTAGGGCGTAGGGCGCGCAGCTTAGCTTTTAGAGCTCGGAACTTAGCTTTTTACAGCGCTCGCGGACGCGGAACTTGCAAATCAGCTTTTACAGCCCGTGCCGGGCAAGTAAATCAGATTAAGATCAAAACTAAGCAATACGGAATACGTTTCGTCAATTGTTACAACTTCGTGCATATTAGTCCGACGAATCGCTTTGAATTTTAATCTTATATTTCTATCGTGTGCGCACTCAACGACGATAGTCTCTTGCATGCAGCTCTGTGTCGCATTTAATAATTTTTTAACACTATCAAAATTTATTTTCTGCCCGTTGGAAAAGTTCAGTCTTATACTTTTGATTTTACAACATTCAAACTTTTTATCACCATTCTCTGCTAGATAAGCGTAAAATTTTGTTCCATCCGAGAGGAAACTTTTTATATATGTACCTTCGCCATAGCTTTTCAACTCATCTGTCATGTCGCCGAGTTTCGAGCCAAGGTACGGCATATATTCACGATTACATACACGCGATGTGAATATACAGGAGTCCGTGTCGTAATAAAGGACTCGTTTATTTACCTTTTCTAATTCTTCGTAAAGCTTCAATCGTGCCTGAGCCGTTGTATAAGCCGCAATGACTAGATTTGTATAAGGAACAGGAGTCACTGCCTCGTCTTTAAAATGCCAATTAGCATACAATACCGTGTCATTTACTGGAAGTAAATGAAGCACTTCTTTTTCAGGATATGCGAGAAGTTTCAGAAGACTCTCCGCGATTTGATCACCTCTGTCGGCTTCAAATTACTTCGTTGAGCAAATTTACCCCAAAATGAGTTGAGACATAGTTTAGCGACTGCTTGTAAGCCTGAATTTTTCTCAATTTTCGTAGCGTCCAATCGAATACCCTCATCTCGTTCGTACTGCTCGATATATTGCGTTTTTGTCGTTTCGTCGACGCACCAAGATGGCCAACCGCTAGACGCCTGCTTGATTGCTAAAAATGTGTCTACATAATCGGCAAACAGTCCACCGGTTTTACTGACTTGGTCGAATCACGTCATTCGATGTTGCCATATTATGAAGATCTCGGTTACGCGGTATCCCAACTGAATAGCTTATCTCAACTCGTCGTCAACCCATGTACCCGTAAAGATGCGATCATCCTCCTGCTCGTGATTACAATCCTCCTCGCGCATACTCTTACAGCATAATATATATAGCACGGGAAGCAGTCTACCGTGCATTTTTACGGGCAAAAGAGGAATTATGACCAGCGTAGGGAAAACATGTCATGTATCGATACTTCAAGCAGTAATTTCAAGGGTTCGATTTTTTCTACGTTTGTGATCTTTCTCTTATGTCACTATGTTTTAAAACTAAGGTTAGTACGAACAACGTATTATTTTTATGACCAAAGCAGATCCGAGTATACAGGCGTCATACATTGGCTCATGTACAATGCAGCTATTCTTTCGAGGGAGATAATTTTTCTCTAAAGAACCGATGGTATATAAACTCCGGGTCTACGCTCATGTTTATGATAATACCTAAATTCCATCAAGCCATTGGGAATACCCATATGCAGGATCCTGGAGGAACTATTTGATGGATTTTCACATATGAGGTCTTAAAATTTTTGTAATAACATACTGGAGGACATAACGCTATTTATATTAACCAAAATGCCAATTAACATGTAAATATCATTATAAATATGAAAAAAGTAGAAATTTAAGAATTTTTTTTGCTTACCGAGCGATATTTATTTTCAGAAAATTCTGAATCTTATTTCTTGCCTATATAAATAACGTTAGGTCCTCAAGTAGTCTTAGCAGACACTTTGAGACATTATAGAGCAAAATCCATCATATGGTTTGGTCAGGATCCTGCGCGTGGCCAGAATATGTTGCTGAAGTAATATTAGCAAGTTCCCATGAAATTATTTGATTTTTCATATTCAAATTGACATCGATGTTGGAGGGACAGATGTCCCTAATAGGAAGGTAACAAGGACCAGAGATAGAGATAAATTAGATTAGATTATACAAGTTATAGATTATAGATTGAGCAATACTTAATAGAGAGATTACATGCTGAGAGGAAGGCAATGAGAATTTTTATGAAATTAGGATTTGGAGAGTACAGAAATTGAGAAATAATAAAAGGGGGATATAGCTTCAATTTTGACAACTCTTTGAGGAGTTTGTCACGCTGGAAATTGAACCGAGAGCAGGACCAGAAAATGTGATTGAGATCTTCAAGGTCCTCTCCACAAGGGCATTCTGGAGAGTCTGAGAGGTTTTTGCGATGAAGACTGTAAGATAAACTATAGTAGTTGCTTCTCATTCGATTGAATGAGACGATTTCTCTTCTCGATAAAACGTGGGAGTGAAACCAAGGTTTTGAAGAAGGAGAATAACAATTTTTGAAGAAGAAGATACCGGTGGACGATAGAAAATTATTGAAGTCAGCTTTGATAAGGGCTGCTACATCATTGAAGAAATCCAAGAATGGGAGGGGGAAATTTACTGCAATACCAGAGGCTGAAGCTTCTTTTGCAAACGAGTCTGCACGTTCGTTGTCGGGCATTCCTACGTGACTAGGGACCCAAACGAGTGTGACTTCAGCAATTCAGATTGTTCAAGTTTTTTAAAAGGGATTTGATGTTATATATCGATGAGAGCGGAGTTGATAGGAGATCTACTTGGCTGGAGATTGCCTAAAGGGAGCCGCGTGAGTCAGTAAAAATAGTAGTTTTGGGAATGCGGTTTTCAAGAATGTATTCTAAAGTAATTTGGATTGCGAGAGCCTCGGCTGTGAAGATGGATGCAAAGGGAGCGATTCTGAATTTCATAGAGAATGACCATGAGGGAAAGAAAACTGCAAGCCCTACGTTTGAGTCAAGGGCTTACTTGGAACCATCAGTATAGAAGGCAACTGATGAAGAAATTTGGTCTTTAAAGATGTTTTTAAATTCTTCTTGAGGGGAAGTGGATGATTTAATATTAAGACTTGTTTGAAGATCTATTGACGGAGAGTAGTGTTGACTTTTAACCCAATAAGCAAAAATAATTTTTTTTTTAATTCATAAAGCATTCTTTTTGAATTCTTTTTTGACAACAAGTATTCCGAAAGAATTCTTTTTCAATTCTTTATTCACCAGGTATTCAAAAAGTATTCAAGAAGAATTCTTTATGAACATTTAATCCGTTTAAGAATGTCTTCTTTGTAATAATTCAAAAAGTATTCATAAAGTATACTTTTTTTCGAAGAATCAGAAACGCATAATTTGAAGTTGTGGTTTATGTATGGATAAAGCAATCTAAAAGAGTTCTTTTATGTGGAACCCATAAGTTGGCAATAAGTAATAAATAAGAATTCTTTACTGCAACTTAAATATCAGCTTATTACGATTCAAAAAGAATTAGTTAAGTATTCTTTTTTGGACAAATACAAATTAATAATTTGAAAAGTGATGCTGTATGCACTCATTAATTATTCTATAAGAATTCTTTTATTGTATTTCTAAAAATTTTTGCATGAATGTTCAGTAAATATTGTAACTAAAATTTTTTTTATCAAACACTAAATATTATGTTATATAATAGAGTCGCTTTTATATTAATGTTCGCACGCTTCACAATTTTTCGCAATTAAATTAAACACTTAAAAAAACTTTTCCTACACCTGGGATTCAAACCGGCGATCTTTGGGGTACGACGCATAAACCTTAACCGTTTCGCTACGCGACGCTTGCGACCCAAAATTTTGATTTCGCTGATAAAGTAGGTTTAAATGTTAAACATACGTGCACATTTTACGTATAATATAATTATATATGCGTATAACGTTTGTATTTTTAATGCATATAAGCTGTAAAATCGTTAATAATTATTGTAAAACGTGATTATTCTTTAAATGTATTATTAAATTATACAAAATGAACGCACATCTTCGAGAAAAACATAATATATATTTAAAGAATTTTACGCCGGTGTGGTTGATGAGTGAGTACGTTTTCGCAATACTTAATCAAGATTGTTCGTGTTGGCTAAGACGCTATTTTTTTCGTCTCCCAAAAAAGAATGCTTTGTAAATGCTTTTTTTATTCTATAAAGTAAATCTTAATGTGGTAAAAATAAAATTGTTTTTCTCAAAAAGAATACTTTTTGAACGTTAATACAATTATATAAGTAATATTATTTTGAGGACATCTAAGATTACTTATAGAATTCTTTTTTCTGAAAAGTGTGCTTATTGGAGAGCGAGTACGTAAAACAGGGTAAGGTAGTGGAGGAGTGGATTAGATTCCTAAGGGGATTGAATTTTATAAAGGCCTGTAGGACGGGGAGTTTTGATATGCTTTTAGTTAGGATTAAAGTTATTGAGATACTGCTCTAGATCGTGTAGAGCGTTGATAGTGGGATAGGACGATAAAGTAAAACATTTACGTATATATTTGAGAGCGAGTTTTTTCCTACGAATGGCAAGTGGAAGTTCGCATGATTCGGAGTATACTATTTTGTTTGCAGTTGATTGGCGAAGACCTAGAGCCGTTCTGAGAGCACGTGAAACTGATAGTTTTTCTGACATCTTGGAGTCTGAAGGGTGAATGCATACGCTTCCGTAGTCAATGGTGCCGAGGATGAAGGCTTTGTAAATTAAAAGGAGGGATTCAGAGTGGGAACCCCAGCAGGTAGTGCTAAAGAAAGGTTAGAATTAGCAGAAGCAGAATTAAGGTTTTTGCGTATGAAACGTTTGATAGTGGACCAAAAGGTTGAAATTGGGGTGAACGGGGTAAGGGTAGAGTAAAAGTTGACAAAAGCTTCTTCTTTTTTTTTTTTTAAAAGAACCTTAGCCTCATGTTCGACAGTAATAAGTTGGTCGTATAAGTTGGGGTTGAACCTGAAATTTCTAAGAGCCTTCTTCCCGGCGGAATCTGCTCGTGAGCATTCATCATTCCACCAAGGAGGCTTGACAGGTTTCGGTTTCTGAGAGGAGGGTGTGTTCGGGGAAGAATGTAAAACCTTATCGACCGACTGGAGAATGAAGTTAGTGAGGTACTCGTATTTAGTTTCAGAGGTGGCATTAGAGGGGAGATTTTCAAGAGAAAAGTCGGTGAAGGAATTATTGAAATCTAGCCAGCTTACCGTTGAAATTTCAGTGTAGTTGAGACGATGAGAGAAAGAGGGAGACGTACACATAGGAATACCTACTTCTAAGAAAATAGGAAAATGATCGCTGAGCATGTTGTCACTTAATACTGACCAATTGCACATGGGGAGTATGGATGCTGAGACGAAAGTGGGATCAATGCAGGAGGGATTATTTGGACTGCGCCTGTTAATATGAGTTGGTGAGCCGTCGTTAAGTAATAAGAGATTTTTGTCTGAAAAGATGAAAAAAGATTGTCTCCAAACGGGCAAATGAATGAGCTGCCCCAAGCAGGGTTATGGCAGTTGAAGTCGCCTGCTATGAGGATTTTGTCATAAGAATCGATAGAATTAAGGAGGGTTTTCCAGAGGAGGTTTGAAAAGTTGTTAGAAGGAGGTCTATAGAATCAAACTATAAGAAGAGGACCGAAATTTGTTGTGATCGAGATTGCACAACTTTCGAGATTATGGAATGTATTAAATATATTAATATGGTTGAAGGGGATGTGGTTACGTAAACGTATGGCAGTGCCACCTCCCTTTTCATTATGTCTATCGTTACGAATTATGGAAAAGCCTTTTAATGAAAAATTATCTGAGGGGTATAGTCAGGTCTCGCAGAGTATGATAATATCATACTCGTGGGAGATTGCTTGAATGTAACCTTTTCGCTGACGAACCGACAGACAGTTCCATTGTAAGATACGCAGGTTACTAATATGAAGATATGTATCCAAGTGAGACCGGTGGATTCTAAGAGGGGCAATATTAAATTAGTGATCAAGTCTATTAGAAGTTTGATAGTTGAACAGGGAGTGAAGGGTACCGGAAAGGGGAATTGAAGAGAAAGTGGGAGGATGAATGTTGAAGTTAAGCCTGAAGAAGGGGTACGACCATTGGGAGAGATTAAATGATTTGAATGATCCGAAGGGAACGGATTCGTTGGGGCTTCAGGTATTGAATGAAAATATTGTGAGAACAATATTGTTTTTCGCTCCGTTCTGAAGTGGGTAGGTTTGCTCGGTTGTGATAGTGAAGAAAAAAGAGAGATATGCTTTATAACGGGGACTTGAGTAGATGTAGGTGCTTGTTGGAATAGCTGAGATTGCCGATTTAAGCGCATATAAGAAATTGGATGGTGGAATATAAGGAAGATGAGGATGATTGCTGTTCATGAGATGAAAATGCCGGGAAGGCTGAATGAATTTTTATAAGGGGGCGGGAAATCGGGAGCTTTTTCTTCCACTCATGTGAGTGAGGAGAGGGTGCGGAGGGGGGTCAGTTTTCATAATGTATGAAAAGGCTTCTGCAACGGAGATGTTGCATGTGGCTGCTAGAGTGCGCACTTTCCTTTGAAAATGCCATTCTCGGCAGGATTTGTTCTTTGGTAAGGGGCTTTGGCTACAATTCACACAATTGGGGCTGCATTCAGAACAGGGACAGGTCTCATCAGCTTTGTGAGTTAGGTTGCCACATCTTTCACAGAGAGGTTTACTTTGGCATTGGTCTTTGAGATGGTTGAATCTAAACCATGTTAAATAAAAAGCTACGTACATTAAATGGCGGGAATTGTACAGAGTAAAGGAATTGTGATTTTATCGGAAGAATTAAATGTCTCTAAAAAAGTCGTGAAATCTAATAAAAACTTACCTTTAAAAAGGTAAAATCTTGGCAAGTATGAGTGTATTTTCCCACACGCTTCAGTTTATTTATATAAAATACTTTTAGACAATTCTTAGCTTATTAATTTTTTAAATGATAAATGTAATAATTTGGTGTAACATTTCACCAATTGTCTTAATTATAACATTTTATGTTTATAATTTTATTTTATTTTGTAATAAAATTCATACTACTTTTAATTGGTAAAATTCTATGAGATCATATTTATTAAATTGATTCTCTTTCTAATAATCATAGAATATTATTACATGGTAGTCTTTTATTT
>UELV01175495.1:0-12840 GCA_900490015.1 Megastigmus stigmatizans | reverse complement strand
CGATTGATCTACGATTAAAATTGTAGTTTGATTTAAAAAAGGTAAATATTTATACCTATGAGTGTAAACCTCAAACTAGCTGTCAAAGTGTCAACTACATGAAAAATTACATGCATCTATACGTATAATACACATATAAGATACCTAGAAGCAGCCATTGTAATTTATATTGAAATTAACCATCTTTGTATAGATGCGGAACACGGAACAGAATATAAGGAATAAACACGACACATCTATAAGCATGCCCATGGCCTTCATACTTTGGACAAAAAATATTTTTCACGAATGTCGAACATAGTTTATGCTTGAAGCGCATTTAAATCTAGGATACATTATAGTCATGGTCGTTGTACCAGCAACTCGAATTTAGCACAATCTACATATACTACTATATACAAAATAGATGCAGTGACCATTGTAATTATTAAATTTATTTCTTTTTGGGATTTCTGTATCTATCTCTTCTGCTCGTTCATGCATTACGAATAAAATGCATACCTAGTCACATATATAGAATATATAGAAGTGAAATAACAGAGAAATTTAAATTTTATTTAATTGATGAAAAATTTGAAGATCTGCTATACAAACGTATTATATGCTATAAAAATTACTTTTAAAAAGGTAAAACTTGTGGCAAGTATGATGTTTCTTTCCCAACAAAAAAATAAAATCTCTTTAGTTTCTGTATCTATGTAATCTTTTTTTGATAATATAAAAAGTAAAATATATTTTGTGCTGCTTAACGTCGAATTCATATTTCTAACTAAATAATCTTTATTACATTTTTTATATTATCTAAATTTGACCTTAAGAAAGTTATAAAATAAATAGAATTTGCTGTCAAAGCTTCTATTTCTCCCAGTGCCGCCAAGTATGTTCATAGTCATTTTAAGATAAAGAATATTGTACAAAATTGAAAAGAGAAAAAAATAATAGAACAACTAAAATGATTTACAAACTTCTAAGATTGCTGCTAAGCTAACAAGAATACTTGACTATTTCTAAAATGATTTCACAACATTCTTTAGTCAAATTTTGAAATAAGAAATTGGAAACTGATAAGAAATTGTTTATCTAATTTGCATTACTGGGACAAATAGAAGCTTTGACAACAATTTCTATTTATTTTATAACTTTCTTAAGGCCAAATTTAGGTAATATAAAAAATGTAATAAAGATTTAGTTAGAAAAATGAATTCGACGTTATGCAGCAAAAAATATATTTTACTTTTTACATTATCAAAAAGAGATTATATAGATACAGTAACTAAAGAGATTTTATTTATTTATAGGATTTGATTCAAGAATAAATGTAATTGTATGGGGAAGAAACATCATACATGCCACAATTTTTACCTTTTTAAAGGTAATTTTTATACATTTCACTACTTTACGGTGTTCTGAATCTATCGATAGTATAATAAAATATTTATGTGAACATTACCATGAACTACCGCGAATTTATTTGGTAGAGGCTATAAAATTTGATGTGGAGTCTACGCTTTGATAGATGCTTTTTTAACGACCTTTTTATACACATTATTAATTAAAAATTTAAACATTAAAGTTCAATGATTCAGTTTAAATAAGGTGTTATTAACATTAACATATAATTAAAAATGGCATTCATCTAAAATCCGCATGAGAATCGCCTCATTTTTAAAATAACTTCTTTTACATACAAATTATATTATTTTGGTAAATTTTCAGGATTTTTATACAAGATCTCAATTTCCAATCAGTTCTGATAAAACGAAAAAAAACATATGCAGCCGCAAACAATAATTCTTAATTTTCATGTTTTATCAAGGGGCGCGGCAGCGCCCTCGATGGCAAGTAGGAGAACTACAGCGCGGAGACGAGCCTTCCTATTATACTTTGAATTTTCTTTTTAACCTCAAAAAATTTTTGACCATTTCTATTAATTTATGCTTTACATTGGTTTTATGAGGTTTTGTGGGGCTTAATTAATAGATTTTAAATTTCTACTTTAATCGAGAAAAGTTTCATCCCCAAAGATTATTTTGTTCTTAAGTTATCACCAATGCTAAATTTCGGGCGATTATTTCCTTTCGTTAAATTTTCGGCTGACGCTATATATAGATATACAAATACGTACCAAAAGAGGATGGTACACTCAAAAAGTATCCAACGCTGAATGTAGTTATGACGCTATATATAGATATACAAATACGTAAAGATTTCTTCCCGATACAAGTCTATTCTGTGTATGTCATCAAGATATTACAAGTACAAACTAATAATACAATATAGGTAACATAGAGAATAATATATATAGATATATAAATTAAGTATTGGAAGATGCCGAAAAATTGTATATTATTATCATATTATACTCTGTCTAGATGTGTATAGGGTCACCGATAATAATGTCTAGGTGTGGGATAGGGTCGTACTCGATGTTTAGGTGTACAGGGTCGCCAATAATGGAGTCTAACTAGTGCGCTCCGTAGGTTTTCGTGTCTAGGTGTGGAAATCGGACGTACTCGATGTCTAGGTGTATAGGGTCGCCGATAATGATGTCCAGGTAATGCGCTCCACAGTTTTTTGCGTCTA
Organism: Megastigmus stigmatizans; assembly: GCA_900490015.1. Taxonomy (NCBI): domain Eukaryota; kingdom Metazoa; phylum Arthropoda; class Insecta; order Hymenoptera; family Megastigmidae; genus Megastigmus; species Megastigmus stigmatizans. Next base: position 10,257 of record UELV01175495.1, on the reverse strand, counting down.
GGTGTGGAAATCGGCCGTACTCGACGTCTAGGTTTATAGGGTCACCGATGATGGAGTCTAAGTAGTACGTTACGAAGCTTTTAGTGTCTAGGGATAGGATTCGGTAGTACTCGATGTGTAGGTGTACAGAAAGCCCCATAATGGTGGCCTCGTATAAATGTATCACTCTATATACGTATATTGTGTAAGGTGCGAATTTCGTAATAATAAAGTTTTTACTTATAATAGCTTTAAGTTTTTAAGGAAAATGTGCGATTCATTAATTTTTTGTATTACGACGAAATAAATGTTTTTTTTTTCTGTTTTATTAGAACTGATCAGAAATTGAGATATTGTATAAAAATCCTGAAAATTTACCAAAATAATGTAATTTATATGTAAAAAAAAAGTTATTTTAAAAATGAGGCGATTCTCATGCGGATTTTAGATGAATGTCATTTTTAATCATACGTTAATGTTAATAACACCTTATTTAGACTGAATGATTGAATTTTAATATTTAAATTTTTAATTAATAATTTGTATAAAAAGGTCCGTGATGTCGGAGAACGACAAATACAAATACTTTATTTATTATTTTGCATACACACTTCGCGTTAAGCAATGCATGTAGGCTGCTCCTTTTGGGGTCAGTGTATTTAAACACTTTAACTCGAGACAGAGCTTTTGTGTTATGGAAACGCGTATGATGTTAACTAAATCAGTAAGTCCGCAAAAATTGCCACCAGAGCAGCGCGTCTGTGCACAAGAGACACCAATACAATCATACTATGATTGTATTGTATTGGTGATCATGTCGGTGTGCATCGTCAGCTGCTCTAGACACTCTATAGTGTGCTCTGAGTAGAGTAAGTGACTAAGATCACACGCATAACTACCTATAGTAATTTTTCTTTCAAACAAATGCACACGGATACGATCACCGACATAATACAATCATAGTATATTTGTATTGGTATCTCTTGTGCATAGCTGCGCCGCTCTGGTGGCAATTTTTGCGGACATACTTCATTTATTCGTATTATTTTTTCCGATTTTTAAATGACAGTAAATTTTAGTGAAAACTGATTTTTAAATTTTTATTTTTATTTCTATCGAATTAAAATTTGATGCTAACATATGCTTGTATAATTCCCGATTCTCAGGTTTCGGCTGAAGTGCCGATTTTCAGGTGTGGCCCTTTTATATTTAATATTGGTTCTAACCAATAGTTAACACTAATAAAACCCGAACCACTATCATTAGTAGGTAAAGATTTCATCTGTCAACTTTGGTTGCAAACCATGTATTGACAATCTATCCTAACAAACAATCCTGCCGGTTTGCAGTTGCTAAACGGTCTGGATATGTTTATAGGTAGGTAACAAGTAGCATCTTTTCCAGTCTATCCTTTCCGGATGGTCTAAAAGTGCCTCTCTATTTTATGAAATAGCAATTTTTCCAGCCTATCCTTTTCGGATGGACTAAAAGTGCTTTTACCTGTAGAATAGGAACTTTTCCAGCCTATCCTTTCGGATGGTCTAAAAGTGCTCTTTTTATTTTATTAAATGACAACTTTTCCAGCCTAATCTTTCGGATGGTCAAAATATACTCCTTTTATTAATTTAATTTCTACACTACAATCTTTTCATGCAAATACAGGCAAAATATATATTGTTTATAAAAAACTTTATTCTTACTTTTCTTTTTGTCTTATTTTGAATTGCTATGAATGTGAATTCTTTTTCTTTTATTTTTTTCTTTGATTGAAATTTTTTTCTTTAAAATGTAATAAATTTTTCTTTGTTGAAATGAATTGAAATTATATTGATTTGTGAATGAATTTTTGTTTTTCTTTTCTTTGTTAAATAATTTAGGCTTGAAGAAATGAGTTTGAAATTCGTATAATGTAAATTTTTATTTTATTTCTGAATAGTTGTATGGAATACACGTCTGACTCCAAGTTTAAGTCGTAGACGAGTCCATCGTACAGGGCAAATCGGTCCGCTTATATACCCTCTATGGACTAACGCTTGCATAGGAAACTATGGAGGACTGAGAGAGAGAGCTCCTCTGGCATCTCTCTTGCTCTCATACATATTCCATGCAGTTTTCTTATGTCTAAATTTTAAACATAAATAATTACAACAAACGCCAAATTAAAATAAAGAAAATATGATGTTTCATTTTTAGCTATAAATCAAGAATGACATAAATTTGTGTTAACACTATAATTTTCTTAGATTACAATTATTAATTAAATTTAAAAAAAGTTTAAGTCTGAGCATTGATTTATATAATATTCCTTATTCTAATTTAGATATTTACTATTAAATATTGTTAACAAGTAATTTCGCATTAATATACGCAATCAAATATTTAAAATGTGCTTAACTTAATCGTTTTTCTTAATTTAAGTTATTTTAACTGTTTATAAGATGGAAGTTAAATATTTATGTAAATATAAAATGCTTAAAATGACGCTATAAGCAATACGCTGAATAAAAATAAACGTTTTAATATAACATACAAAAATATGTAAGTATACCTCAATACGTATAAATTGATTACACCTAAAATATTGCGATTTTCAACAGTCGAGCTTTGCTGGGTTATAGTATTTTGCAATATTTCATGATTTACTTAATAAAATTTGACATTGTTATTCAAATCGACGCGATATTGACATTGAAAAGAAAATAATAGTATTTTCCATACAGAGCAGCGGAAAGTTCCGTTGCTGAAAATGCGCGACTTTAGGCTTGCTGCAGAATGGCTTATATATCTAAGTTCCCTTTTTTATGGCTTGCACATATGGGACCGTCTAAACCGCGTCGCTTGTGCCGTGGCTGGTCGTCTGTTTACTGTATACGGCTTAAGACATCTATTAACAATTCGAAAGATTTATATGTAAAATTTTTACCAAATTCGAAAAACCTAAACAAATCGGATATACTCTAAGTTTCAATAAATGCATCTACTTCTTTGCTATTGCTACTTCTTTGAATGTAACTGCTTTTATATTTCTTATTTTGGAATATTTCAATTGCCGGTTCAGGTAACTGAACTTTATCTGTTTCGAAATACAATACGAATAGTGAAAATTGCTGGGGTAATTTTCTACACTAAATTTCAATCGTGTAAATATCGTAGAATATAAGCTCAAAAGAGGTTGTAAACTTATTTAGTTTTGATTTATCAGCAATATTAAAAATGTTAAATATCCTCATTTGAGATAAATGTATAAAATTAGAGGTTTACTAGAATTTGTTTTAAGGGGAAGCAGTAACGTCCCCCCTCTTCAGGCTGTTTGATTTATTTCTATGTTCCAGTTAATTTAAAAAATGATAAGTCACGTAAGCCCCATCTTTCACAAAATGTTTAACTAAAATACTTTATCACAAAATCATTCACAAAATGTTTAATAGCAACGAGTACTACGCAGACCAAGTCCAAATATTAAGCAAAATTATAAATATTAAAAGTTATAAACACATGTAGATATAACCGTAATTTTGAGGTTAGCTGACAATGCGTAAACGCGTCTTACTGGTGCCAATTAATAGAAAAAACGACAAATCAGATCGACTTCAGCTAGCACAGGATGATTCATTGTATCGAGCACTACGCCGCTCAAGTCCAAATATTAATTTTCATTGTAAATAGAAAAATATATCAGTGAAAGGAAAAGCATGTTTGTCGCTACTACACCCCCTTAATATTATTACGCTCAATAACATACGTAATATATACCTATATATGGTTACAAATTTTGTGGCATTGAAAATGAAAAGAAAAGAAAACCTTTTCAGGGAAAACTCTCTGCTGTTTAGACTAGGGTATGTAATATAGGATGGCAAGGTAAAAAGTAGAAATTTCAAAAAAATTTACTGAAAGACGCACGGCGTTACATATATTTAGGACTTATTTTTATTTAATTATTTCAATATTTGAACTGATCTAACGGTACCAAAACCCATTTCAAATTTAAATTGACAGCCGCCGCCTCCTCTACAGTATCCTTTACAAGCTGCTCGTCTTGATCCGATATATCTGACTCTTCTACACCGAAGAGCTGATTCTAAGGGTGAAGCAGATCTTTGACCTGCTCATAGTTACCCAGTATCAACTGGATATTGAAACTCTCCCTGTCATCCCGCTTTACCATCTTCGGCAAATCAAACGATATCCGTTTTAGCCGCTTATTCGACATTATGTATTTGTAAGTACAATGAAAGATTGAAGCTGCGAAATACGCTCACTTTTTGTAGAGCTAAAAGACTTGAAAATTATATTTATTTTATTAATAAACTCGACTCGTACTTTTATCTTAATAGTGGAGAATTGTGTGCTGCTTAGGAGCTCGTTTCTGTCTAATGAGAGTTTGCAGAGTTTCGAAGCATTTAAATACTTATGGGTTCAACAAGAAGGGTATACCTGGTAAATAAACAGGTAGATTTTCGAGGTCCCAAAATATTCGCACTATTATATTCGAAGGGTGCAAACAACCCTTATATTACTTACCTGACCAGGACGCAGGAGTGGGTGTGTAGTGATTCCACTTTAAGGTATCTGTTACTTAAAAGTGCAGAGTCAAATTTTAAAGTTATATTGGACTGTTATATAATAGCAGATAATATGAAATTAATCGAAGAACCAAAACTTGTATTTTACTGGTAATATATTGATGTGGTTTGGTAAAAAAGGATACTTGCGTTTTATGACAACCAAAATATACTTTTAATATAAAAAAATAGTTATTATATATCTGAAAATTAGGTAATGATATATGAAAAGTTAAACTTAAATTTATTTTTTTGCCGCTCTGCAGCAAGCCTAAAAGCCGCGCTTTTCCAGCAACGGAACTGTCCGCTGCTATATATGGGAAATAATATTATTTTCTTTTCAAACTGAATATCGCATCAATTTGGACAACAATGTTAAATTTTATTGAGTAAATCATGAAATATTGCAGAATACTATAACCCCGTAAAGCTCGACCGTAGAATATCGCAATATTTTAGGTGTAATAAATTTATACCTATTGAAGTATATTTATATATTTTTGTATGTTATGTTAAAACAAACCATTTTATCATAAAATACACTATCTTAGTAGTAATTTTACATAATTACTTCTTATTTTCATTCCGCGTATTGTTATTTTGACGAAACATTTAAATTTTAAGTAATGTATAAATCAAGGGGCGCGGCAACGCCCTCGATGGCAGGTATGTGAACCGCAGGGCGTAGACGAGCCTTCCTTTTATACATTGAATTTGCTTTTAATCCTGAAATAAAGGAGGACGCCGGCGAATGCGTAGAAAATAAGTAAACGCAGATAAACGTACAAAATTTTTTTATTCTTTAGAGCTGATCAAAATATTGATATTGGAATAAAATTTAATCCGGGGAAATGCAGGGAAGTATAAAAAAAATTTAAGTCAATCTCGTTAAAATGAGTGAAAAACTCAAGATTTCGTCCGGCATCTAGTAGTAAAAATTAGAAAAAATTACTTTTGTTAAATTTTCCACTTCATAAAGAAGACATTTTTTATTAAAATACTTCAGAATTTAAGGATTATTCGTGCTGAAGTCGATTTTACAGAATTCGTGCGAAGTTTGACCATGGGCCGTTATCGGCGTCCTCCTTTGACCATTTCTATATATTAAGTTTTACATTGGTTTTATGAAGTTTTGCGGGGCTCAATTAATAGATTTTAAAGTTCGACCTTAATTGAAAAAAGTTTCATGCCCAAAGATTATTTTGTTCTTAAGTTATCGTCAATGCAAATTTTTGGCCGATTATTTCCTTTTATTAAATGATTTTGGTAAATTTTCAGGATTTTTATACATGATCTCAATTTCTGAACAGTTCTGATAAAACAAAAAAAAAACATACGCAGCAGCAAACATTAATTCTTAATTTTCATGATTTAAACTATTACGATGAATTTAATTCATACAAAAAATTAATGAACTGCACATTTTCCTTAAAAACTTAAAGCTATTATAAGTAAAAACTTTATTATTTACGAAATTCGCACCTTCCATAATATATATGTATATATATGATATTATATATATATATGTGCGCATGGTGAGAGGACAATCTGTAATGAAATTAGAGTGAGCCAAATACGATAAATAGTTTAAGACCTGCGGCACGTGACTGCGTAAGACAGGAGTTAGGACGAATAACCCGTCTGAATAATAAACGAAGATACATACGTGGTTGAATTGTCAAGGGAAGATGAACCGCCTTCATCTCCCTATACTGCCTGTACAATCCTCCTTGTATCGTGCATTCGAGCCGCCCGATTTTTCTGCCGGATCTCGCGATTTCCACATCAAAAAGAAACTTTATGCTATTTGCATATCACATAGTTGTCGTAGAATTTACTGCAAAGAGAAAGAGCTATCGATGAAATTGTATCTAGCTATTGTCTGTACGGAAACAGGTATTTTGTAGATGCATGTATATCTGTAAAGAAATTAACATGATATTATTTATTTAATTGACATTATTTAATTAAGTTTGACTTCATTGGATTTTATTTATTTCCTCACCTATCCAGCAAGTAAATAAAGTAAATAATTATTTTCATGCATGAAGCATCAGACTTATTATTATGTAGTCTCGATTATTGAGCTGGCAAGAGTTTCATACAGATTAGGAAATACTTTAAAAAATGTTTTTATTATTATTATTTTCAAATTGTTGTACTTATTTTCAGGAATGTTAACCCAGTGTTATGGTATTAACACGTTTAAATCCTTAAATAGCATGGGAAGTTGTATGAATACGTACCGGGGTGATGCTATGATACAAATAAACTGCTGAATGTCGTGGTATTAAAAGATTTGTTTTAAAGAATATGAAAATGGCTCGAAATTTTATTAATTAGAATTAATCTACTTCAACAGATGAATTTCCGTATACATCTATAAAAAAATGAAATAAATGGTCGACGGCTATAATTTTGTATTAGCAAAATGTTATTTAGAAACTCTAATAAAAAATGCTTTTAATGTATATTTTCACAATATTTTTTTAATAATTTCATTATATATATATATTCACAAACGAACGCGATTGCATGATTTCCTTCGGGTTTATAGTTGTATTTGAATGAAATTGTTTTATTTTTCATTCCCTCTTTTCTACGTATCTCTAGGCGCCTAGTTTTTTTCAAAAATAGTATTCTTTAAATATAATAAATAGCTTTTACGTTTGTTTTACATATTTTTAAAACATTCTTTGTAGACACAAGAAACATTTTATAACAATATCGTACATCGTATATAATGCTTTTAAAATGTTATTGAGAAATACTTTTAACATATTTCGAAGTCATCGCATAGGTTTTTAAATTTCGTTATAAAATGCTATGTAAAAGCGTACATCAATGTGCTAAAAGGGCTGGTTCTTACATAAGTGTAGATTTATTGTACGCATTATACTATCTCAGATATTGTGCATTGTTGAAACAATTAAAAGTTATACTAATTTAGAGTTATTTGTAGCAATATTGTACTGTGGATTAGAAATTTTATATTTAGAATTTAGTAATGTGCTAATTTATTTTATTCATCAGAATGTTTTTTCAATAGGTGATGAAAAATAATAATCTAACTCAACAGTCTGAATTATAATGAATTTAAAAAATTATCTTTGTAATAACAATTACATTTTCACTTATTTCTTTTTGAGGTTATTAGACCTAATAGATTCTAGAAAAAGGCTAGCACTCCATCCCACCTGTTCAGACGATACACTGTCGACTGCGATGACGCACTGTCACCTTCCAACATTACTAGACACAAAATCATTTTCTCTGCAGTCGTTGTGCAGCTTCTTTTCCTTCTCGCGCGCGGCTAAAATATGTAATATTGAATAAATTTATTAAGACAAAGCCAATTCGAAATTTGATAATAATAATGAACCGTAAAACATGCCATGCGCAATTCGACAACGTTTGAAACAGTAAAACGTAACTGGAGTATGCATTTACCTAAAATACAACTATTCCAAATCGGTTTTAATTCTGGGGGATCCTCGGCTTTATGTTCAAAGCAAAAGTCGAAACATTCGGAATGCCTCACAATAAAGTTCAAAGGCACGATTACACTTATGCTGCAGAATCTAAATTGCAAATAATTGCAAAGCTCGTTGCTCGCTTTAAAGACAACTCAGGAGAGAGCTGTACAGGCTTAGCCATAGACAAAAAGTCCATCCTTTAGCGAATCATCAGGCTCTCTCTCACACACTCTGACCCGTCCTAAAGCAGGATGTGGGGAGAGGAGGATTTGTTATACGAGAAATTAATGAGGGAAGTCGAGACGTCATAAACCGCGTGAGCTGCTTAATTAATTCCGGCAAGTATGCAGGGAGCGCACAGAATCCTCTCGCGTCTATCCACCAAATGATTTCGGTTGCTTCTCTCTTCCTCGCGCTTCTTCTCTTTAAGTACATTATTTCTACTCCTACCCATTTTTTTTATCCTTCTGGCTAATATTCTTGTCTGGCTAATTATTTAAATATTTTTATTTTAGATTATTTGTCGCTTACTCTATTTTTGAACTTGCTCGAAATTATCGTTTAAAAAAGCAGAATATGATCGCGCAATAAAAGCTTTTAATTTCCCTTCAGCACAGTTTTAATATAAAATCACAGGAAGTTTTTGCGCTTCCAGTATTAATAATCTTGTTTTTACAGATTTTTCTATATCCTCTTATCGTATCGCCATCTAACTTTTTTTGGTTTTCCTCTCGCTATCCTCGGTGTTGCAGGCTTTTGTATCTATTTCATTTTCCTGCTTTGTCTACCCTGCATTTTCTGCTAGGAAGGATCGGACGCGGCCCACGCGTTACGCCGGAACCGCAGCTCTCAAGAGAAGTCGTAAAATTTCGACGAACCCGCGTCCTCCTCCCTCTCTCACTCTCTCTCTCTCTCTCTCTCTCTCTCTCTCTTGCATTTTATCTCTCGTAAGGTCCTTGCTCCTATAAACTCGGGAAAACACGGAGTGTTTCATCGACGGCTCACGGTTAAGCGCAGGGGAAATTGTGTACGAGTAGCTAAATAAGGGGGTTCAAATTTTACAATGTTAGGGCATATTATAGCGATATATAAATAAAACTCCAGAGTCAGCGCGTGACATCCAACCGGGAAAAGCTAAAAGCACAGATTGTTCAAACAGTAGTATTATTTGATTGCATTGCATATCGAGGCTAATAGAGCGCGAGAACTAATGCTCTAATACTATATTATACAGCAAAAAAGTGAAATTTCGCAACTTCATGCTCATACAAAATTGAAGTATCAAAATATATAATTTAGAATGCATTATATCGTAATAATATCGTTGAACAACAATAAATTAATTTACAAAAATCAAACCCAATAAAATTAGTATAAAAATTCAATTTAATTTTTATATGCATTCTTAACCTTGAGATACTGAAATTAGATTTATTCAATTAGTATGTAAATTGTTTAATCGAGAATTTAAGAATTTTAATATTTTTTAATTATTACTAATATAAACTAGAGATTCACCAACTCCATTGAATTTATAATAGTTTAATTAATGTACAAAAATCAACCCCGATAAAATTAGTATAAAAATTCAAGTTAATTTTTATATGCATACTTAACCTTGAGATACTGAAATTAGATTTACTCAATTAGTATATAAATTGTTTAATCGTGAATTTAAGAATTTTTTTATTTTTTAATTATTACTAATATAAACTTGAGATTCCCCAACTCCATTGAATTTATAATAGTTTAATTAATTTACAATAAATTAATTTACAAAAGTCAACCCCGATAAAGATAGTATGAAAATTAAAGTTAATTTTTATTTGCATTCATAACCTTGAGATACTGAAATTAGATTTATTCAATTAGTATGCAAATGATTTAATCGTGAATTTACGAATTATTTTATTTTTTAATTATTACTAATATAAAATTGAGATTCCCCAACTCTATTGATTTTATAATAGTTTAATTAATTTACAATAAATTAATTTACAATAGTCAAACCCGATAAAGTTAGTATGAAAATTCCAGTTAATTTTTATTTGCATTCATAACCTTGAGATACTGAAATTAGATTTAGTCAATTGGTATGTAAATTGTTTAATCGTGAATTTAAGAATTTTATTATTTTTTAATTATTACTAATATAAACTTGAGATTCCCCAACTCTATTGAATTTATAATAGTTTAATTAATTTACAATAAATTAATTTACAAAAGTCAACCCCGAT
>UELV01175485.1:18789-30357 GCA_900490015.1 Megastigmus stigmatizans | reverse complement strand
CCCCCACTCATCGATATACAGCAATTGTTATAATAACACTTTCCTTCGTGATATAAAATTTTATTAGTACATTACGCAGCAAGGGTGCAAAGTATGTGATTCATGCCCGAGTCGAGTTGTCTGTAATTTATTAATATTGATAGCGATAGAGGCGAGGGTGAGAATCACCTTGCGCCCGAGTAACGAACAGTATTTTTGAATCAAAGGCGAATAAATCGACCTCTCCTGAAAATTTAACGGGCATGGATTGGACACTTTGCGCCCGTTGAATGTGTATGAAAAGTCGATTTATGCGCCCTGAGGTTTAAAACAAAAATATATTAAAGTATAATACTTTATAAAACTGTTATTTTAATATTGCAGTATCAATATCAATAAATTACAGCAAACGAAATATGAGGCAAATCATTACAATTAACAATAATATTAGCCTTATATTATAAAACAGATATTTTCAAGTGTACATGTCCATTGAATAATAAAATAGAATTAAGTGTAAAATTTAAAACACATTCTGTATGTATTTCTGCAATCCTTCAGTGAGTATACCTAATGTAAACACGATAATCTTACACTACGAAGACTTAATTGTTGTCTCACAATTTAAGATTCCTCTCTAGTATTATTAAATTGATTCAACAAGCTTAAATTAAAATATAATTTCAATAGACATTTAAAAGAAAACTAGCGCTACACTTTACAATATATATTAATTAATGAAATATATAGATTATAGATGTTGAGATTTTGAATTTAGTACGGGTCCTTCCTGATTCGTCAAAAAACAATCATATCTTGCACCTGCGCACGTAGATGCAGTTGCATCGCGCGGCTATAGAATACGCGAGAGACCGAGAAATTCCTTAACCATTAGTGTACTTACAATTTATTGGAATCATCCTGTGTATTGGAATATCGAGCGCCGCAGACAGTAGCTATAAGTTTCGTTGTCGATTTAGTCTATTCAAAATAGTGTTTAGAGACTGAGTGACTGTACGGCTGTGTTTCCGAAATTAAACGCCGGTGCTTTTTCATTTCTGTGTACAGAGCGATAGGTATTGTGATTGTTGTGATGTCAATACATTAGCAACGAAATACATAAATATGAAGAGTGGAACGATCCGTTTTTATAACTGTGAATAATATACTTTCAATTGATTATGTACATTATACAAGCATATAACCACGCTTTTTATTAAATACTAGTGCATTTGTTGAGAGTGAATTATAAACACATTTTTTTTTTTTTTTTGTAAAATTATTGTACATATGTATAATAATTTTTAAATCCATTAAAAGTAGCTGCGTCTAGAAAATTATTCGTGTGCGAAATGTTACGAGTTTCGAAGTTTTCTAAGCGGCTATAGCGGCTAGCACAGCTGATTGAATCGATCTAAGGCGACATCTTGAGGAGAATTTTCGCTTTAATGTTCAATTTAATTAGTTCAAATTCGAAACGGTCGAAAATCCAACAGTTCTGTATTAGAAATTTTTAATAAGTAATTGTTATTGGAATGGAATAGATTGAAAAGTTAAATATGAGTTAAAACAATAGTACGATATACATTTTTGTATACTCACTATTAAATTGCTCTACAACTATTATTACTATTGTATAATTAATGATTGATATGAAACTTAGCATTCTATGTATTCGAAACACCTGCTCATTTTATTGTAATTTTTATTGTAAAAACTGATTATATTAAGTAATTTATTATTATAATTAATTATTTTCAATATTTTAAATAGAATACTATTTTTAATGTATACACAATCATGATAAGTACGCGGGGAATTTTCTTTCCGCAATGTTATTTGAGGCGCAATCGCTGATCCTATTGTCGTAGGTATAGTAAATGTAGTATTTACTCATTTATATATACATATATATATATACATATAAATGAGTAAATACTACATTTATATATATAATGTGTGTGTACTGATAAAAATCGGTATCACCGATTGCTATAATATTTATCGCATATATAACCTGATTACTCAAACGCCACGCAGACACTCTGCTTTCATCGTCCGTATATAATCATTTCATTGTTATCGTCTAATTTGCTTTGCCGACTATCATCCTATTTTTCTCTATCCCCTTCTACAAGTGCTACAATGACTCTTTAAACAAATCATATTCGAGCTCAGTCATAACCGTTTCATTTGTCCCCTCCGTTCCACAGTCTCATAATCGCTGACACAGCATCCACAGCACTAAAAGTTGTGTATACTTTACATACAGTACTACGCAGAAATTAACTTGAATACAATACGCTGTTATACAATCAGATGTGTATAGATATCTAGATCAAGAAAAGGAGAGAGAACATTGCAAAATTAAGTAATCCTGTATTCCAAAGAAGAAGTAAGGTATTTTTTGAAATCTGTCCCACGGTAATTATGAGCGCGGACCCGCCCGTACTGAAGCCCGGCCAGCAGATCAAAGCCTCGTTGGATCAGGACTCTGCCAAGCATCTCGTCGAGCTGCGCTACGGCTTTCGCGTGAGAAGCATCACAGAGCTCGACGCTTACGACGATCGTAACTATCACGTACTTTGCGAGGATAATGTACGCGGCACTAATCCTCATGTGACGTCTGTCGCGAAGGACGGCTACGTACTTAAGATCGTCAACAGTTTGGACTCGCAGAAAACTGGCTTTGTCGAAGCCCAGAACGAGCTGCTGATTTTCCTCGGCAGAAAGGGATTTACGTGTCCGGTTCCCGTCAGTCAGACCGATGGTACTTATCACTCGATCGAGACGCTGGGCAAAGATGGTAAGATTTTTAGGCAATCATTTCTCACGTTTAAACAATCGCTTGATACAATCAACTTCCGCACGTAATTTACAGGACTAATCGATAAATGAATCAAATCCCATCCACTGAAAGACGGGTTTAATTGTCTTTAAGATATTTGTCAATATTTAACAGATTTAGCATTTAGTTCGAATAAGTCATAGTTAACTGTGAATAAGTATCGGAAATATCAATAAATCCATCTGTCCGATCCGATTTGGAAAGTGCGTTTTACATCTTCACTTCCTTTTGTCAACGATGTGAAATAATCGTCTAATAAGCAATTGGTCCCTATATTAAAATATAACCGATTTGTGACCATTATTTCTAAGACATTTTATTTTCTAAAATTTACAAAATTATTACTATTTTCGCTCTCGTTATAGTTATTATCTTTGAAAAAAATGTTCATTGATGATTCATCTCTGCATAGTTATGGAATGTTTAATATACAGTTTAACTAGCGAGAAGTTCGTCAGAGATGAAGGTCTTACATTTTTCATGAAATTCGGGAATTACTTTTTGTAAAAAAATAATCGGAATGCTGTCTTAGTGATTTCATAGTTTGGAATAAAGATAAATATAGATTTATGTTTTGAATATAAAGATCTATCTGAAAGTTTCAAGGAAATCTAGGAGCCCCATTCTTGGCCACCTCCTTGTAAATATTACAATTAACTATTACAAAACTATTACAAAACGAATTAAAATTTACAACAATAAAGTTAAGACCTTATAAAACTTGTTAAATCTACGAAATTTGTATATACCGCCTTATTTAGTATGTGAAAAAACCTGTAATTTAACGAATAAAAAATATTACTTCACTTACTTGATTGGAATTGTTTTAAAAAAGGCCTAGTTGATTGTATCCATAGCTTAGTACATAAAAATAGAAATAGACAAATGAAGCAAGGCACTAATTTTTATTATTTTTTTCAACAATCCTGTCGAGTAAGTAGAAGCGGGTCATTTTTTAAAAATTAATATTTTTGTGAAACTTAATGTAACGAAGTATAATACGTTCTACATATTTACTTTAAAGACTGATGTGCATCCTGATTCCTTGTAATTATTAATGCATTTTTTGTCAAACTTTGTCTTTAGAACAGGGGCACGTATTGCGGCTCTTAGTCTATCAATCTGGCGAAGTCCTGAAAAAGGTAAGTATATCTCCAGAATTATTGAAGAAAGTCGGTTTGCTCACTGCTCAACTGGACAAAGCTCTAGAAGATTTCTCGCACCCAGCTTATGAAACTAATACGTCAGTTTGGACTCTGACAGCTGTACCGCAACTACGCGATTTTATGTTTAGCTTGACTGAAAACAATGAGCTGGTCATAATCGAGAATATTGTGGCAACATTTGAAGAGCAAGTTTTACCCATCGTCAAATATCTGGATAAGGGTATCATCCACGGAGATCTGAACGAGCACAATATAATAGTGAATCCTGGTGGAACAGACATTGCGGCGATCATCGATTTTGGCGACTCTCACAAAAACTGTTTAGTCTTTGAGCTGGCAGTTTGTCTATGTTACATTATTATTTTAACCAAAAGTATTACTAAAGTTAGACATGTGATCGAGGGTTATCAAATGGTCAGGCAGTTGACACAGCAGGAAAAGCAGATACTGAAGTTGTGCGTCTGCGCAAGATTGGCTCAGAGCTTGGTTCTTGGAGTGTATTCGTATCAAAAGGAACCGAGTAATTTTTATTTAATAGAGGATCATAAAACTAAATGGACGCTATTGAATTTATTATGGCCGATGAGCGATGATGAGGTGAATGGCATATGGGGCATCAAAAACTGATTGCTGACGTAGAAGATCGGTTGAGATTCTGAGAGTTTTCCGCGAGAAATTTTGAGCTTCTCGAAGAATAATGTGATACATATTTATATTTTTATCAGTTTAAAAAATTTTATGTTAAGAATCATCAGAAACGAGCTTTAAGAACATCGAAATAACTATATACAAGTTTCATTAAATTGTCTAAGACAATAAGAATTAATTTATAAATAAACTAAAGTATTGTATATGTAGTAAAGACCTCCTCATAAGTCCAGGAGTATAGTGCACAAATATAGTGCACAAGGAGGATCAGACAATGGCAAACGATTTTTGACTAGTCTGCGTTTTTCTGAAACGCATAGTCTTGTTAAATCTTACATACCATCAGCTGATCATATTAATGCATTATATTTGTGCACTATTACTTGACATATGTGGAGGTCTTTATGCGGAGCCTTTGAGTACCGGAATAATTTTATATACTCGGGAGAGGATGAAAATTACTAAGTTTATATGTACAAAGGTTATTTAAAAGTAAGCATTGTCTGTAATACATATGGACCTATTTTAGAATATTATTGTTACAAATTCACTGCATAAAGAATGTAATTATATAATTGATATAATAATATTGCATTTCAGTCGTACTTCAGTATGATTAAATGAAAAACATGTCTTTAAAAATTATAATTTGTACTGCAGAGTCAATTAAAATTATGTATATATCAAATCGCTAACTCGGTGGAAAAAGGTTCTATCCCATAAAATTTTATATTTAAGGTAGCTCGAGCGCGAGGATTGACCTTAATTTTAAACATTTATGTAAGAGTTTCTGATGAGAATATAGTACAAAAATTGATATGACATGAAGCAGTATACGTAAAGTGTCGAAAAAAATTTCTTCTACTGAATTTTGATAATGCAAAAAAAAAGGCAACGGAAAAGATTTTATTGTTCACGATAACTTTTCATATTTTTTAATATTTTTTACTTCGAAAGGTCTGATTTTAATGTTCCGTGATTAATTTCAAGGAGAGTCACGTTGGTTATTCATGTTGGTATTCATGTAGGAATTAAAATAGTAATCAGTGGCCTTAAATAGTTAAATTTAACCGTTCTTCGCAATAAAAAAACATCAATAAAATGGCTTGAAAATTATAAAATAATTTACAAGCGTATTCTTTCGAGAAATTTTAAGTAAACCGTCAATATTCTAATATGTAGAGATGAATATTATACAATAAATATAGATATTTTCTCCTCTCATATGTCAATTAACCGCAAGCAATATTTTAAAACGTTTATATCGTGCACGCATGATTTTGAAAGTGAAATTTTTTTTAAATAATATCAATTTATACATGTTATAGTACTTGTAGTACATATCCACTATAGCATTGAAATAAAAGAATAAAATTTTCTAGAGTTTATTATTGAAACAGGAATAAACCTTACCTCCGAAAATTCTTTGATGCATCAGGAAAAACTTTATTCCATCCGAGGATTATAATTTTGAAACTTCTTTAACAAAAATCTATTGAAGTTGTAAATCTCCAACTAAATGAAAATATTTTATCATTGTACTAAACATTTTATATTCCATTTGCACAATTGCAATAATTTATTTGCAATAATCTGTACGAACAATTTTTAAATTCTCTTAAATTACACAATACTATTAAATGAATTATAACGCGCAATATATATTTTAATGATTTGTATAGGATATAAATAAATTGATTTTACATAATTTTTGGTTTATATTTTTTTTTTAATTTTTAATACATATACATATATATATATACATTGCACTCGTATGTATATGCATATGAGGATCAGGCAGTTACATATGTACATAGATGTGATGAACAGTAATAATTACTCTTTCGCATTTTTTATTGTTATTCGTATAGTTGACGCGTGGGACATTACGTGCGAACACTCGTAAGTGCACTCTTATTTTAATTAATTTACTTAATCATAACTATAGATTCATAATATGTACAAAAATCAGTAGTATTTTTGTGGATTATATGTTAGTAAAACTATAAAAGTGATACTCAAAAATCATAAATTTTTTAGAAAATGCGATAGTTTTATTCGTCATTAAATTGTATATTTCATGTTAGAGATACATTTTATTTGATTCTTTAAAGATGCAGAAATGATATATTAAATCCTAATAATTCAATAAAAATCAATAAAAAGTATAAAAAGTAACATACTGCTTGAAAACGAAATTTTCATTAATTTGAATTACATAAATGATTATTCATATAAATTTGTAATTATACAATAAAACAGTATTTTATAATTAAATAATAGAATTGAAAAGGTGTCAATAAAATTATCTACGAAATTTTGCATCATATTCTTTGTTATTTTACTATTAAAATATTTAAAATGTTATTTACAATGTATACTTTCTGCCATTTCAGTTTTTAGATGCTTATGAGTACCGGTATAAATATGATATTAATAATTTATTTTTCCTTTTTTTAAGAAAGGTTAATTAATTTTCAAAATGTCTTTGACCTTATATGTTTTTAAATAAAAAATGGTTTTAATTACATTTTTAATAAAAAAATGTAATTAAAATATCATCATTTTTTCAGTTTACAGAGCAGAAAAACTCATTAATTTAACTTATCATTTCATTCTCTAAAAATGTTAAATTGAAAATAAGCATTTTCTTTTTTAAAAAAAAACATACTCTTTTATCTTATAAAATAAATATTACTAGGCGTAACCATTTCAAAATAGCTCGAAATGCTTTAGTAGAAAAAGAAAAATCTCTTTATGGCGTTTCTTCATTACATTATAAATTAGTTGTATCGAATACATGGCCGAAGTAAATAAAGTTGTAAACATGCGCAGCATTAACAGTATTTCTCTTTCTCTTCTCATTGATAATTTTCAACTATACATTCGCTTATTCTTTACATATTAATAATGTATAACCTTTTTTTTCCGCAGCGATGCATACGAATGAAAGGGAGGAAAGGCAAGGAGAAAAGAGCTCGGGCGATTAAAAGCAAACTGTCGAAAATAGAATCTAGATTATGTGTGCGATTACAAACATCGACTTCGTCCTCATCCCACATCGTTTGAATACATTTATTATTATATATTTTGCATTTTAATGAAGAAGCTCATGCCGTAGAGCTCTCCCATATACTCCGGCGGAATATCTCATAATTCATTCAATTTTTATAGTTTTCTTTTTCTTTTTCGCTTATATCATCCCTTTGCTTAGCTCACTTTGGCAAACCAGTCACGCGCCCGTGTCTTCGAGGCAAATTCGTTGATGGCGAAAGTACGTTAACATTATAAAATTATCAACATGAAACCCTTGGGTTGTCGATCGATCTATTTTTTTTTATACGAGCGACAAACACTGTGTCAACGAACTTTCGTCAGACTTATCTTCTTTTAACAAAATATTATCTTACAATTGCCTATATATCATATATATATTTATTTATTTATTGCTTAAACTCTATTGGCTTACGTTCGACCCGCGAGGGTGTTATATAATAGGCGTATTTTATATATTTATATATTTATATTTATTTATATATTTATATTTTGCATAATCCACTTAGTGTGTGTCGCTTCAACGATACTAGATTTTGTTATATATAAGGGAGAAGGTACTGAAATTTTTGGTCACGCCGAGCATTTGAGATTTCATTTGAAAACTATACATTCGTTTCACATAGAAAATTATACTTACTTCTTAGGTGGTAGTATTTCTTTTTTAACAAATATAAACTAGTTTATATTTAAATGTCAAATAATTTTGAATTGTAATGTTTTTATAATATAGGTACATAAAAAAGTTATCAATTAGAAAAATAAAAATGTAATATATTTTCTATCGATTTTGGAGCAATCTTTTAACAAATTATATAAAAGAATCTGTTCAATTTTATTGATGGTAATATAATCGAATTAAGATTATATTAATAGCTTAGCTATTGAGTAAGACTAAGTCAACAACATCAATATATTGGTGCGATTGACATAATTTTTTTTGTAAAGACTTAATTTTTTTCCAAACAATTATAACACATGTATATCGTTGCTTAAATTTCAATACCTCGTCTCCTTAATTTAATTTTCTTTTTATTATTTCTTTAATTCCAGTTAAAATAAAATCAATGTAAGAAGGGTATGAAGGTAGTAGGATGACAATAAATATTTCGTGTATGCAACAAGAAAGAAAATATTTTTGTTTCCTGTGCAGAGTTGTATGCTCTTTGGAACACGTCGAGATTCGTTTGTAATTTTCGCTACCGACGTTCTGATACAAATGCCCACTCGGATCGATTTTTCTCTTCATTAGTAGGATGTATGTTTTATGCGTTACAGTACTTTGTCAGTCTTGAAAAGTGAGTTGTTCTTTTAATTAAACTAGCCTCCTTGTTTGATATAAATTATTGAAAAATTTTTTTTATATTTTGTATTTTAATATCGTATGAATTTATTGTATATTTCTGAATTGAAGTTCAGCCGAAGTAAATATTCGCCTTTCAATATTTTATAATTTTCGACAGATATAATTATTTAATTAATAAAACACTAAGTTATTATACACGGCATGATAATAAAGTACAAAAGATATAAAATATTTTCCAATACTTTTCACTTGGTCTATTAGAAGTAAATTCAGTGAATAATTCTTAAGCGCCATCTGCATTTACATCGAAATCCCTGTTTGAGTATTTGCAAAATTTTTGCTAAATTATCTTTTGGTGATCTGTCGCACGTAGACACGTGCGGTTGAAAAATCAACGCCAAAACGCTTTAACAACAATCTCAAGTATCAAATAATTCAGAGGAAAATTCTACCTTCACTCGAACATTCGAAGAGTAAGACCACAGATGGAAATAATAAACATTTTTCTAAGTCGCATTTGTCGCCCTCTTTAGCTTATTCGATTTGAACATAGAAAAGCTCAATGACCAAATAGTTAAAGCGGACTTCCACATCAAATGTCACAATGGACCATCTATAACAACGAACCCCGTAATCTTCCTCTAGGAATCAAGTTGATCTCGCATGTTTACATGCCTGTTGGCAAAGTATTTCAATATTGTGAAGGTAAGAAAATTTCATTTTGGTCGACTCTCTGGCGTTGTTCGCCTCTTCTACCTTTTTCCTCGAGTTGTTACTTGATTTACAAACGCGGATCTTTGTGACAGGATTTGCAGCACTGCTTCCCGTACAGAGGCACACGGCACATACCCATAATTTTTACTCGCCCACATAATTGTGAGTAATCCTTGCAATCATCTGTAATAAATACAAAGTAAAAATGCAATCATTATGTTTAAAATGGCTTTGTCGTAGGATAAAAAAAAATTAAATTTAAGATAAGTAATCGGTTGAAAAAGAACAAAAACAAACTGAGGAGACTTATTTGGTGTAATTTTGTGCATACTCAGTTTTAAAACCATTTTTTTGTTTAAATATAATCGAGTTTACAAAGTTTGAATCAAAATCTAGATTGAAGAGTTAAAAAAATAGAAAATATCCATAAAGAAGTTACCATTTTTCTGAACTAATAAGCATAATTAAAGAAATTGGAACAGTTGTAAAAATTACTTTGTAAACGTTATTTTTTTATTTATTATTTATATGTTCTACTGATTTATATGTCTACTGCCAATAAATCATGCAAGGACTTTGATGTTTGAATAATTACTTTAGTTTATCGTCTATCATTGTTTACAAAAGTTATGAAAACGTTATTAATGCCACGATAACAACAGCGTTATCTAATAATTCATTGATATAATATTGAGTACGTTTATACTTTGAGAAATTCGTGCTTAGCATACGATTAAAACAATTTCTTAACAATATCACTTTTCCTCTTATATTTTTCCTCTATTCTTATTATTTCTCTTCTAACATCTTACATGCTTTACTTTATGTAAGTACAATGATATTTTGATATGGAATGAATAGTTTTCGCTAATGCAGACTGAAAACCAGAATTACGTTTTGTTACAACTTTTAGAAATTCTCCGTTTGAATACGAATATAGAAAATATATTTTTTTATTAGATATGCTGTAGAATATTATTGACCATGAAAAATAGTATATGTCTATCTCATCATTAAATTAATGAATTAGAATTTAGAAAATGTTAATATTTAAGATACGAACTCAACAGACCATACATAAATATTACAAGGAAGTTATGCTTTCTTATCATAATGAAAAAACTGCTTTACCAGGAGATTTAGGGCACGGTGATCCTCTGCAAGTTTTCATAACCGGTGGTCGCGGTATGTCCCTGCAAGCATTACCGGCCGGTTTCTTCGTTCCGAACCACACGCATTGCAAAATTCGATACTTAATTCCGTCTTCTTCACACGAAGCTGTGCACTGTTGAACACAAGTTATTTAGAATTATTAGCTAATGAACGCTACAAAATAAAGTGTAAATGCTGTGAGTGAGGTTGTAGTAGAATTAATTATTGACCATCTTTTAAAAGTATATGTATAGTTTCGTTGTATAGCTTCGTTGGATCTTCTGTAAATGAAGCTTTTAAGAGTGAAATTATCTAATGAAATGGTAAATCGTTTAATTTACTTACTTCTGACCATTCGCCAACTCTCCAAACACCTTTGCAAGCGTCGTTGTAACATTCTTGCCTTTGAGGTGGCCTCATAGCTTCGTCACATTTGCCTGCATCCGTGTTAGTCCAGTTTTCTACTTTACCCTCGAACTCCTCGACCAATCGACAACTTATCTCTCGCCTTTGCATAGCTGCAATCAAAAGTGAATAATTACTTAAAAATCGAACTGCATTTGAAAAATAATAATTTAACTTTTTACGAAAATAAGAGTATATATAAGTGTCAAAATTGTTTACTATTTGAATCTTAATTCGATTAAACGTGTATTTTCAAACACAACACTTCGGTCTTCGTTAACGCGAATATATATATA
>UELV01175485.1:0-12799 GCA_900490015.1 Megastigmus stigmatizans | reverse complement strand
GGGGGGGGGGGGGGGGGGAAGGATTGAAAAATTATACTAAATTATACTAGCCCGATTCGTTAACAATTCGCACAGGAAATCTATTTGTATATATCTAACTTGAAAATATACAAACATATATACATCGTTATACTTAAAAAAGAAAACAAAAAATGCTTGAAATTGATTTTTATCACGATAGAATTTTTTTTATGCTATAAGGTATGTGATTTTTGGAGTTTGATAGTTTTTTCCATGACGAAATTATATTGTTTTGGAAGCAATTAATTAAAAATAATAAACAATATAACAATATAGTATTAAACAAATACAATAATATTGTTTATTTGTTTCTCTGTGTTCTACGAAGATCAATTAATTCCTTTTAAAATTTTTAAGCATATTAAGGAACGATATAATCATCGTTGAAATTATAAGGTACTTCCGTGTAGCGATCATGGCTAAAAATTAATAATATTTTTCGTTATTATCGTTTATTTGATGAAACATTTACTGTACTGAATTTAGAATACTGTTGCAGTTGTATTTACTCAAGTGATGTCTTGTAATTATTTAATTCTACAGATATCTGCAATATTGATCTTTCATTACTAATTACTACTTGGTATTGGTTTTCATAATTCAAATATAGCATATACATATATATAATTACAACATTTATCAACAAAACACTAATTAATGAGAAAATGCCGCAAGGTATGATTTTCCAGTCAGTTACTTCTCACGTAATATCCAATTTCCATTAGAGATTCTGTCTTACACACGTGAATAATTGAAGTGTTCCAAATTTTGATTAAACGTTTGGTTCTGGCAATGCAATAATTATTTCATACTACAAATGATAATGATGCGACTTAAATATTTATAGATGTGGTAGATGTTATCGTTCGAGATGTATTCGTTAAACATTAATAAATTAAATGAGACGATCGTCGGTGAACCATTGGCAATTTTTCTAATTTATTGAATAAAAAAAAATGCCAATGGTGCTTTGACGATCGTCTCACTTTATTAATAAAATCCTTAAATATATTTCTACATACGATTATTATTATTTTAGAATTACTTAATTTGGGCATAATATATATTTACGAGCGTGAGACACAGTTTTATTTTGGCTCAGAACTCGGTAAAAAAGTGAAGATTTTCTCCAATATGTATGCCTACCTTGCCCCACTCGCCCACGTCCCACTCCACCGGACAATCCCAGACGTTGCAGTACTGCCTGTCAACGGGTGGCGGCTGTGGACACATGTGATTCGGCACTGCGACCGTATTCCCAGTGCCGCGGGCCACCTCGTGAATACAGGTGACCTCGCGAGTTTGGATACCGAGACCACAGGGACTCATGCACTGTGAGAACTCGCTGGTGTTCCATCTGTAAACAGAGGAGGCAGAGGCGCGGGTTTGCGCGCGCGTTAATTCGACTATGCGGCATCGGCTTCTCTCTCTCTCTCTCTCTCCCTGCCTGCCTGCACTTTCCCTGCACTGCAGGACACACACGCTTTAATCTTTGCTTATCGCTTGGTCTTTGCCCTGTTTTGCATGAAAATCGCGGCGCGACCTCTGCTTGTATTAAGGGGAGTAAATAGAAGCAGTGCAAGCTCGGCACGAGCCGAAGTTCGTATAGGATATCGTGGCTGGAAAATTGTTTGAGCAGCACTTTTTCTTTTGTTTTTCGACACGCTTGCGCAGTTTGTGTTTATTAATCTTTAATCAAATTCTTTACGATGCGGGTTAAAGAAATAACAAAAAATTGGGAATCAGCTAAAGTAGCTCAAAATTATTGACCGTGCGCGTTCAAGCGAAAGATAATTTTATAAAACACTGAATGCTCTTTAACTATAACTAAATGATATATATTTATAATTGTATAGCTAACGTACGAAACTGGTATGTTTTCAGAGCAATTAATTTTGATTTTGAACTTTATGTCAAGTTTTAAAAATTTAGTTTTTCATGCAATACTTTTAAAAACCTTAAAAAATCGGTAAACAACCATGTTACCCATTAAGTATATTATTCGAAAAAGTAGATTGGATTTTCAATAATCCTGATTATATGTATGTTAATTGTTATTTTGTAGACTTATAAATTGTATAAATCATATCAGATAAAATCATAAGATGCAATGCTAGAACATTGTTGACGGGATTTCTTAACTCTTTCGATCACAATGTCATTTATATACAGTGGGCATAAATAAAGATGTATTTGGTCAAAATGAGCTATTCTGCATCTGGTCAGGCCGTAAGAGGTCTAAAAGTGATCACCTAGTTGACACCGAGAAAAATCGAAAGGTAAAAGTAATATTATACTATAAATATTATAATTCGTTGATGATTATCGATATGTTCAATTTATGAAAAAAAAAAAAGAATATAACTCTTGAATTTTTTTTAAAATTTTCGATTTATGCAAAATATTGTGACCGAAAGAATCAAAACTCCTCATTACTCCAATTTATTATTAAAGCAAGAGACACGCGTGAATTCATTTATGCAATGATTTAGTATAATTCTTTTTATTACTTTCAATAACTTTGTGCAATATTCAGTAAGCACAACTGCCAACTTTCCTTCGTGCTCTTGAATTTCGAGTAACTTTAATGCAACCCTGAAATGTTAATGAATATAGAGCGTATTACCTTGGGGGACATGGATGGTCGTTGCAAACTCTTATTCTAGATTCCGGTTTAGTTTCAGACGAGCACAATAGTGGCATCACGGTTTTCCTCGTGTCGTCTCTGACGCAAGTTATTATTAAATCCTGAACACCTGCATTTGAAAATAAAAACATCAATTATGACAAGCGAGTGAAAAATGATACTCGAATGAATTGATATATTAAAGGTGTTAAAAAAACAGATTTTGGCGCAGAAAGAGCTATATTTATGCGACTAGAAGATTTCTTTCGTTTTCAATGAAATTATTAATAAGTATGCAAATCCTTTTATTATCGATGGTACAGTAATAAAAGAGCATGACAAGTGCCTGATAAAATAGACGTCTCGCTATAAATATCTGGTAGCTATTCTTTCCGTTCCAATAATGCGGATTTAGCAAAAGCTTTTTGCAAAGTTGAGCCTCTAAAACATATTGTAATAAAACGTAATAAGCTCACCCCCTAAGCAAGTGGCGCTACAGTGCGTGTATCCATCCTCCTTCCAGGAATACGAGGTGAGAATGGAGCTGCCAGGCGCAACCTTGACGTTGCTCTCATAGCCGCCGCCGCCGCCGCCTCCGGTCGAGCTCGAGGCCCCTCCGCCTCCGCCTCCACCTCCACCGCCCAGTGCCGAGGACGAGGATCTAAACGAATCGGTCAAGCTGGACTCGACGTAACTGCTGTCGCCTACCGTGTCGATGCGGAAGGCAAGACTGTTCTCCATGAGGTTGCATGGCTCCATCGAGCACTTCTCGCTTTGGACAGGCTTGGGACCACGGCACTGGTCGTCCGTCAGCTTGGCTATTGTACGACTGAACTCTAGCAGTATTTTGCAATGGACCTCGCGATGACGTATGCCTTCGCCGCAGGTCACGCTACAGGCCGACCACTCCTCTGCCATGAATCTGTGTCGAACGCAACAATTTATACCGTACATTCTTGCGCTATTCGTTTCTGTTATACATCTTTTTTTATTTTCTTTATATATTTAGAAAAATCTAAAGATTCCTCGTTTGTTGTTGTTATTGGGATTGAAAATAATTTTATTCGTACTTATTTACAGTTATTCTATTACCGTTAAATAATACATTAGTAAAGTAAAAAGCAAATATGTATATATTATACTATAATACATTGGTAACGGACTCGTTAAAGCTATTGAATCGATATATTATTCTAATGCATATAAGCATCACTGTTTCTAATTACTCGAGTGTGCACGATCTCTCGCCTTTTATAATTTTAAACTCCTCGAAACTTCCTTTGAAGACTCGCAGCGCGCCATCATATACATATATATAGAATATGAAAGATATCCCAGAATAGCATGGAATGAAAGTGATACGGCAGTTTCGGCCTCGCGCTGAGTTTCGCACGCGCCCTCGCGAGTTATTTCATTCTCTTCGCCCATTTATACTTATTCGGCGCCAGGCGGCGATCGACCTCTTATTGAAACTTATTCCTGGCGCATGGGCTGGAGAAACCTATGCCTATATACTATATACGTTCTCTATCCTTCCATCTTTCTCACTCCCGCTCGCTTCCTCCCTGCTAGCGCCTTCTCTTCCATCCTAATATGTTTCTCTTTCCTTTCATTCTCGACTTTCGCCTTCCTGCGCGAGCTTCATTCAATTTCTCCATGTGCCTCTGTCGACCATCATTTCAATTTGTCGAACCGCGCTTCGCTATAGCTTCCTTTTTTTTTTGTT
Source organism: Megastigmus stigmatizans (assembly GCA_900490015.1). NCBI lineage: Eukaryota > Metazoa > Arthropoda > Insecta > Hymenoptera > Megastigmidae > Megastigmus > Megastigmus stigmatizans. The sequence continues at coordinate 8,426 of UELV01175485.1, read as the reverse complement.
CTTGTTGTATGGATGAAGCGAGAGAAACAGACAATGCGAACTTTCAATTTCGATTTATAAGTTGAAATAAGGAGCTTATAGCAGCTTATAGGCATATGCTGCAGCTGGTGATTATATTTATATGAATGGAATATTTATATTGTACATGGATCAATTTACTTACATCATAACTAAAACAATTATTACTTAGTACTGTCGCGAAATTTTGTTGAGGAATAGCAGTGCGAGAAATGTGATTTGCGATTGTTTTTAAAACCTTCGAATATATGCCATCATTAGCAATGAAACTTTTTTTAAGTCTCTACATACGGAGACGCAGCATAGATTGAAAAGTAGAAAAGGTTCATTTTGTAAAGATTACGATCATCTTCAAAAGTTTTCACAATCAGGATGTTGCATGACTTTTTATAACCCTTTCTATTGATTATTTTCATAGCTTGCGCAAAAAAACTTAAGAAGTATTTTATGTTTTTTTTTTAATACATATTATCATCGCCATTTTACACGAATTTAAATTACTTACATCATCTTGAATTTTTGTTCTTTTGCAAGAAAAAAACACGTGTATTTACGTATTTTTGACATAGAAGCTATCATAATATGAAATAAAAACGAAGTCATGTGCAAAATCCTAATTCTGCATAAACAGTATGCAAAAACTATCAATATCTTAAAATATCTCTCCCATTCTATTGCTGCCTATACGCTGAATTCCCTCGAACGTGACTCAACTCGATTTCTCTCGCTTTTTAGCATTAATCAATTCGCGTTAAAGCTCCCGTCGATTTCCCACAATAGCCGCGCAGCCATCGATAGATTCATCGCGTTTGTATAATACGGAATATTTTGAACTCGCACAAAAGGGGAGCGCGAAAGTGGAGCTAAAAAATAGAGCGGAGTATAGTGAAGAAAATGAGCACGCGGAAGTCGTGGAGGCAGGCATTTTGTTCTATCATCGATATCGCGTGGCTCTCTCTCTCTCTCTCACTCTTGAGGCAGAAGCAGCAGCAGCGGCGTTACGATGTTCGTCCCAGTTTTGCTCGTGGCTGGGAAGGGCGCGAAATGCTACGGTGGGAGGGACGGGCGGGTTCGGCTGGCGACGGGTCTGAGTCCATGAAATGCAGGGCTACAGAGAACGGAACTTTAGCTCCGCGTAGATTATACGGCTTTCGTTATATGCGCGCTCATGCATGCACCAAGTTTCTCCGCGCTGTTCTGTCAGATTACGCTCGTCTTATTGTTGGCTAATTGATAAAACATATCGTCACCCTATTTCGTCGGGGCTTATAATGAAATTCCAAACTCGTCCCTTCTAAGCATTGCTCTGGCTCTTCTAGCTTTATTATCTTTCTTATCAAATAAGTTTCCGAGTATATTCGGTAATCGTAAAACATTTTTTTTAATCAGTACAAAAGTTAACTAACAACCTCTTTCCATTTCTCGGTGTTTGAATTTAATTCTGATTATTGAAATTTTAGTGGAAAGATACTCTAATGATAAAAGTTTTATTTGCAATTTTTCGGATAATTCAAATAGAATTCCACAAAATCATCTGAAATTCAGGATAAGACTTATTGAATCTATTATTAAAGAGAGTACGCGATATTTAAAAGAAAATTACACGAGATAAAGTATTGCTGTACATGCCGTGCAGTCAATTCTATACAATTTAAATAAATATCCCTTCCTTGAACTGTTTGTCATCTGTATATAAAAATAAATAAGCTAGTCAGGCTCTGGAGAGAAGTTATTTTAAAATAATACAAATCATAAATACTCGGAATACAACTGACAAATAAGTGAATGCAGAGCAAAGAGAGAAAGAGAGAGGGGGGAAAAGGCTAAAATAATAGCAGACAATAGGAAAGTAGGGCGTAAGATGAAAAAAGATAGCGGCGAGGTAGTCGAGTTGAAAAAAAAGAAAGAAAGAAAATATAAGGAAAGGGATAGGTTGAGGTACAACCCAGTCACAGGCAAACTAGATCGTATAAATGTCGGACAAGCCAATTGATGTGAAGAAATATTGAATGCTTCCCCGTACGGCTTTCCGATCTTTCTTATTTCGAGTGTACACGCGACCTTTCATACTTATAATATATGAGCGCTAAGTCGATAGTACACAGCAGCGAAATTCACAACACCGGAGAAATTTCTTTGTTATATATATATTTGTGTGTATGCTTACGTTGATTGCGAAGGTACGGGCTGGTCTATCAGCTTTTGAGGTACAGGCGCTGGTGGATATTGATGCATCATGTCGTCGCTATCTGTAAAATATCATTTTTTTTTGTTCTTTATCATTATTATTATCTTAAGATGAATTTAAGATTATTCTGTTTATGATAAGGGATTTGTTATTAATTATTTATTTATTTTTTCATTATAAATGACACGAAAAATTAGCAAGGTATAACATTTTCTACGGTGTTTTGAAGTTTACTCTGATTTCAAATTGAAAGGCTTAGCTGATCTCTGCGGATATATAACCCATTCATTTCACTTGAAGGCTGTGTTACGTTATTTCTTCCACTCGGAAAAGAGGATTCCTACAGATTTACAGTCACTCTACCACGCTACTTACTCTTAACTTTCTCGGTTTTTAAGTTACACTGCGATATCTGAGCTTCAAATAACAAGACGATATACTTATTTTAGAAAGAATGTTAAAAATGACGTTTTTAAATTTTTAATTATTTTTCCAGACTTTTGTTCCAATAAAGTTGTTATAGAAACTTTATAAGCTATTGAACTATTGAATCGATAAATGAAATTACAATATTTTCCGCAATACTTCTATATCTTCTCTTGTTCTTGTCTTATTTATATTTTTGAATATTAGAGATGAAATGATTAAGAATAACACGATAAAGTCATAAAAAATGTCCTAGTCTACGAATACACTCTAATTAAATTTTACAATAAAAAAGAAAATACTCCCGAGTCTCACCGAATCAATACCCTATTATATATCTACGGATATGCGCACTGCCCATATATATATATATATATATATATATACAGACTCATCCAACTTCCCAAACCGTTCTCATTGATTTCAGGTTATTTTCGGGCGCTGTAGTGCACAGCACACCCCAAGATACCAACGAAAGAATTAAACTTTTGTGACCGAAACTTATTTATCCCCGGCGCCGGCAATATATAAGTTGGCACCTTGATAAAGTAGATAGAAATCAGCATAATAGATAGGCCGGTTCCATCGTCGCGTCCGCCGCGCCGATAAATTTAGCGGGGGGTCATAAAAGAAACATGGGTACCACTTTAGGGACGATGCGCACCGGTATATATGTATATATGCTGCGACGTAAGAGCGCGGGAGGGAGTGTGGGAAGGGAAACAAACTTACAACTGGAACAATCGATGCTCGTCGACGGGCTGCACTCCTGCTCGGCCCGGGGCCTTTGCGACGGATCGCAGTCACTGGATAGCCGACCGTTGCCGTCTCGACACTCCACGCTGCGCCTCTTCGACCCGGTGCCGCATGATACTGAGCACTGCAACAAAAGTTTATTAATCAATCGTAGCGACAATACGATTACTATATGGCTTATTTTAGAATTATTTTATTTGTATAACAGCTTGCTGGGTGCACCCAAAAACAGATAATCGCACGAATACAAATTGTCATTGACATATGTGCTTTTACTTACGGAAACTATAGCGCTTGAATAATTGAAATGCACTAGATTCCTAAAGCGATTCAACTTATCTCACTATATTGAAAATGAAAATCAATGATTTATGTGTATTTTTAAAAGGAGGATCCCGACACTGGCCCCTAACGATGTTACAAGGGATAGTGTACGAGACAATTGTACCATCATTTAGAATATAATTATATAATAATATAATTTAATATTTTTTTATGTTCCAGTGTAGGCTGTGTACATTTCTTCTAAGGACTTAATTGCATAGTCTGATTTCGCCCGAGACCTCCTCGAACATTAAATGAATCCATTGTAAACAAGTGAATGCTGATTATGCAAGGACCAATAAATACAAGGACTAATCACGCTCTAAAATATCCATTTGATCTGTATAGATTTAGAAGTGTTTTGAGCCTAATTCAACTCGGCACGATGAACAATTTCAAGCCTGGCGGAGTGCACGAACTTTTCCTCTAACTTGGCGAGATTAAAGAAAAATAAAGTGAGAGAGGGGGAGAGAGGTGAACGATGCTGCACAGTATGGAGTCTGCAGGTGAGAGTGAAGGGCTACACGTAAGAAAAAAAGAGAGAGATCTGCAACTGAAACCAGGCGCTTTAAAATTGCGTTCCCTTTGTCCGCGGGGATGCACGTCTCGGCGGTGGTTGCGTAAGTGCGAAGGGAAGTTAAGTCGTGGACTGCGGCTGCAGAAGGGGGAAGAAAAGACAGTGCAAAACAAGGGACTATATACATGTACATATATATGTGTACCAAGTCTCGATGCTTACCGGTATATAAAGAAAAAAAAAACAGAACAATAAGAAAAAGAAGAAGAGGAAAGGTAAAAAAAAGAAGAGAGAGATAGAAGAAAGTGTTGGTCGAGGCTAAAAGAAGTAAGTAGCCGGGGCGCGCGACGCCTTGACGGCTGGCGTAATGCGAATAAAGTTGCGCTCGCGCGGGTTGAAGCTTTTATGAGCGGCTTGCTGCAGCCGTAAGAAAAGCAAAGCCCGAGCTGTTTCTATCTCGGCCCAAAGACAGTGGCCGCAGAGGCGAAGAAGAGCCCCCCTTTCCGCGTTTTCCCTCCTTCCACACTCGTTAGCAACCGTTCCTAAGGATTTCCCAGATCTTTTTATTTATGTACTTGCCATCCCTCCGCTTGTACGCCGCGAGAAAGAACTTCGCTTTCCATGACTTATCGTTATATAGCCTGTTCTGTAGACGTAGACGCGACACTCTTCTCATGTATGTGCGTCTATATATATATATATATATCCAGAATGGTGCGTAGGTGGTACAGAAGAGAACGTATAAGCGTAGCTCGTACAGGGAACAAGCTGTCAAAGTTGACCCGAGTCTTTTCTACGTGGTTTTGTACGCCCTTTCGCAAATCGATATTCAGTACTTATGTTCCACGAATTTCCCTATATAACTTTTTCCTTCTGTTTCTTATACAATTCTATTATTTTGAACGAGGGATCGATACAAATGGATTCAATGTATTGTGTACAGTAATGGAACTTAAATGGAATAAGCGAACAAGTTGAATTTTTTTAAACTATTTGCACCAGCTCTCCTACATATTTAACTGTCAACAAACGAGAGCTAAGAGATATAACGAAACTTGCAATTTAAAATGATTAAGTTGGCAAAGCTAATTTTTTCATTAAAGCATTGTGGTATTTCGAATTATACGTTTCATTAATTCGATTGAAGAACTTTTTCCGTGCCAATTAAGGAACTAATTAAAGTTGTCCTCTTCAACATTTACAGTTTCGTAATTAATTGAATAACGCATCGCGGCTTTCGCTGTCGAGTGCTGGATTATTTCACTCGCCTAAATCGATCTACTCTTAGACTAAGATTAAAATTAAATTCACACTTGTTATATATTAATGGAACCTAACGTTTCACCTATATTTATATACAGTATAATTGATTCTATTATAAAACGATGAAAATTCTCCATGATTGTACTTTTTACAATATAATACTATTTTGTATGTTGTGATGTTGGAAAACAATGGTTCTAGGATAATTGCATCAGTTATTGCACCGTTGGCGCATGTTTTCGCAAGACAATAACAAATTTTGAGCTCCTGTAACTATTTCTAAGCATTGTAAAGATTGCGAGGAAACGATATTACAAATAATAAATCAGAAATAATTCGTTGACTACAGCATATTCTGTATTAGTTAATACAAAACCCCACGTCAACTGGCTTGTGTCGTCTATCCAAGGGACACGGATACTTTTGCTTTCGAAATTTTCATCTCTTCGCAGTGGTTTTGATTAATAAACGCAACCAGAATACAACCCTCATTACCAAGAGGGATTATCTTTCATGGGGACGCGCGTGACTGCTCTTAAGGCAGAATTTTTACACCGTGCGCCAGGCAAAGAAGTCGGATAAACAGAAGCATAAAAAAGGAGAAGAGGGAGAGAGAAAAGTAGGCGAGATAGTTGAGTAGAGAGACTAGAGATAGAAAGATGGGAAGAATTATATACAGGGGACCTGGAGTGTTTCTCGAAAGAAAAGCGAACCCGCGCCTAGCTCAATATTTGCTCTCGGGGCCGAAGAAGGGCCGAGTCTATCAATTCCTGTCTTCCACGGCTTATTCAGTCTTCCGACGGATGAAATCATTTAACCTGCTCTCCCTATAGCCGCCTTCCCCCTCTCTCTATCTATCTCTCTTTCTACCCGATAGTGCTTCTTCGACCCATTCAAAAGTTACATAATAACGATGCTTTGTTGCTGGCCTATCAGGAAACTAAGGGCCAAATTGGTTTTCATTCGCCGAAGATAAAGGAGAAGAAAAAAAAACGATTTCTTTTTTCCCCGTTCAGTGTAATAACTAACGCTCGCTGATGAATTACTCAAGCATGATTTTGGAATTTTTATTTTGGATAGAAATGTTTTGTGGCATTTTTTTATCTGCATACTGGAAATACGCGACTACTGTGAAAGGTATAAAGCCTGTACAAAGGATCGACTGGCAATGAGACTCGTGATTATTAGAAATGAGTATGTCATCATATCGATATGCATTATTCATATCGCGGTAAACTTAAAATAACGATATACGTATACGCGCATATTAAACATATGCGCAGCGAAACTGTTGTTAAATCCTTTATTAGGCGAGCGCGCAATTGAAAATATCCGCGAGAACTCGCGCTATTAAATTCGAGTAAGCTGGATCGCATGGCTCGCCGTCGAATGCTCGACATATTTTTTTTTTTTTTTTTTACTCGCACGGCAAATTAGGCATATTATATGAGGAATTTATCGGAGTTACTAAATTGTTGCGGAGTATCTTCATGAATAACGCAACGTGCTAAGTAAGCTTCTCTATACCCACTCGGAATGGAGAGCGATTCGAATTTTTCCTCCCCTGAGAGAGAGAGAGAGAGAGAGAGAGAGAGAGAGAGGAACTTTCGACGAACTCTCCCTCAACTCTCTTCGCTTGATCCCCCGACGCGTTCTCCTGTTTATTGTGCGGCCGGAGAGAGAAAGAGAGAAAAAAAGTTTGCTAGTCAAAGTCACCGCAAGTGCGCGCGCGAGGCTTGATAGCGGATCGACCCCGAGATTTTAATCCCCCCCTCCCCTCGGGTTCTTCTTTTAAAGACTGATATTTTCTTAATCTTTATTTACAAACTCTTCTTGGAGTTTATAGAGGCCGAGCGCGCGCGACCCTTTATTCCCCTTTTTCTTCTCCTCGCTAAGGAAAACTGATTTATTTAATTGCCACGAGAGTATAATGGAGCTGAATATTTAAACTTAAAGATTCACGTTGGCTTATCCGTTGTTCGCTGCCTTGTTGGTATTCGTGCAGAGCATAAATAAAATATGGTGGGAATCGTTCGATAGGATTTTGTTATATTTACCGTAGCTGGGTAAAAGGGCAAGTATGCCAAGAAAAGCTGAACAATCATTTCGAATTCCTTTGCGTAATTCCGATATCTACATTCGCTATAGTAGTAAATTTACGAGAATATCGGCGGGTTCCTCATGCATTGCAAATATTGAAGTTCATTTCAGATGCTTTAGATTTGCTTTGTTTGTTTCATATATAATCCTCGCTTTACTTAGTTTGCTTGTGCTCTTGCACAAAATTGAGGAGTTTGACCGACGAAGAAAGCAGCTCTTACCCAAATATATCGGACACCGAATATAACACTAAGTGTACCTGCTACAAACTGGTTAAAGAACCCGATAATCCTCGAATTCACGATCCGCATTTTCACACGTACTATAAATATCTGAACAAATAGTTAACACTATCGCATTGAAAGTAAACGACAAACTAAGCGTTTTTGTGAAACTAACTATTAAATTTTTTCCAGGACACCATTTATGAAAATTCTGTTATATAAATGGCGTATTCTGATAACCCGGAATATGCGAAGATTGCGGATCTCACTTACTTTTCAGCATTTAAAATATGAAATCACAATCATTTTTATCCCTTATAGAATAATCCTATTCGATATCTATAGAATTTCAACCGTCCCATCGAATCATGAAATAATGTTGAATTCGAATCGGTCGTTTAGAGGAAAAATCGTAGATAAAAAATCTAATATTACTCGAAAACTATAAACTTTCAGAAAAAATTTCAAATTATAAAAAGTGCTTAGAATTTATCAAAGAACACAATAGAATTTTTTCAGAATTTTTGGAGAAAATTTAGAAAAAAATCTTTACTCGAGTTTTTTATAAATTAAAAAAAATTCAAGAAAAATTCTGAAAAAAATTATATTG
>UELV01175482.1:10503-25346 GCA_900490015.1 Megastigmus stigmatizans | reverse complement strand
GAGAGAGAGAGAGGCGAATCGGTGCACAAACGACATCGAGTCTGAATAGAAAACAAAGAAGCGGCGACGGCAGAAATTGGATGGAAAAAAGTCCTTCGTATTACTGCAAATAGAAAAAGGGAAGAGATGGGAGAGAAGCGACGGCAGCCACAGCAGCAGCAGTTTTGCGAACGCAAGCAAAGACCTCACCGCCGCAGGAGGCAAAGTTTATCGAGCGGCGCGCGGTGGCGGCGGCTACTCGAGCTTTTCGCGCCTTATCGAAAATGCCACGACGAGCTCTGCTTGTGCAGCAATACTATGTATACGTTAACGGAAACTTTCGGCGATCGACTCCTTAACGTCTCACGATTGGGAGGGGAAGTTCCTATTTGGGATTTCGTTAATGTGCTACGATTAAATTTCGGTGACGGCGGTTAATTACGTCGATTGGCGAGTGTTCGGTAACTGGATATTACGAAAAAGTTGGGATAAATCGATCGATTTCGCAAAGGATTGCTTGCGCGATATTTTCGCATTTGCAAGAGAACAGAATAATATTGACGAAAACGTTGATATTAACTTTCGCATTTGTGATTTTTGTAAAATGAAGAGCGTATAAGAAATCGTCGGCACACAAAGCTCAAAGCTCGCAAAGGACTTTTCAAATGCCGCGATCGCGAGGCCTTTTTCCCGAACCACGGCTCGACAAATGCGACGTAGTCCCATTCGATCGAGACCCTTTGAGCTCGGCACACCTGCCGTCGCATCCGTGCAAACTTCTCTCTCACTCTCGACTGACAAAAAAAAAAGAGAGCTCCAGAGTTGACCGAAAAACTTTTCCAATTTGCGCGCTCGCGTTCGTCTATACAGTTCAATTATAATTGCAGATTTATGCCCGGCAGACCTAAATAACACTTTTATGTGGAGCAACAAAGGGGCACCCCTCTCTCTTTCTCTCTCTCTTGCGCCCGCGAGCGTAGCTCTCTCACGCGACGGAAAACTCGTATTTTTTTTCTCTCCAGCCGGAGCACCGGCTTTATACGCATATACGATAAAAAAAATGCCGCGGGAAGGAGCTGCACTGCGCCTGCACGAGCGAGCTTTATGCGGAATATCGGCCGTTAAAGCGACCGCTATGTATTTTCTCGCATCTCTGTGTGTGTGTGTGTGTGTGTGTGTAGAAATGCCAATGAACTCGCACGAGCGTTTCGTTTTTCCATCCTCCGGCTTTGTGTGTTATTTCCCTCCCCCCTGAACTTCTCGTTTCGTTTACGTTATGCTCAAACCTCCTTCCCTACCGCCCGACGTTTTTGCTATTCAATCTGTTTTCCACCTGCACCCGCTTCCCTTCCACTTTCGTAATTACGCGGCGATTCGCGACTCTTGTTAACTTTTCACGTAATATACACGCGTGTACGTGTGTGTGTGTGTATGATGGCTATTTTTGCATTGGTAATTCGGCTGGTATAGCCAGAGGTGGCGATTTATTTTGGCTTTTGAACTTGCGGACGATCTATTTCGCGTGTTTATCTTCTAATAAATACAATTTGTAATTCCGACGTGAATTTAAATGCGCGAGTTTAAAGTGTAAACGAAAGAAATCATCTCGTTCTGTGTTTACACGTTGAGACATTCGTAAATTATAAAGAAAGAGTCTAATAAAAGATGAAAGTGTGGAAGAGGCAGAAGAGCAGACCGGAAGTTGGATTTTTCCCGAAAAATTAATCATTGTGCGCAACTGCGACGAAACAACGTAGTCGCGCCGCATCTGACGTCAATAATGAAAATAACCGATTTGAGACCTTGGGACTATAGGCGATTATAGATGTGCGAAAAGCTCGGATGCATATATCGTCCTCTCGCTTATATATTCAAACCTTTTGCCGAATATCATCGCTCCATCGATGTTTTTCCTCCACGAGCTTTTTTCCCCAGTCGGCGATCAATCTTCGAACAAACTCATAACACCGAACCCGTAATTCATCCTATATTATGCACATATACTCGTTTTATCGAATGATTTGTTTGAGTTGCAGCGCGTAAATATCACTCGGTCTCGCGCGGTGCTTTTTGATTTATCCACGGTTTCCGCGTACACGTACACGCGCGCACGTCTAATCTGCTTCACTTATAAAGAAGAAATATACCGGGAAAATTTTGTTAGCGTATACACAAAGTTCAGGTAAAGGATAAATAATCGCGCTGGGCGCGCGCTCAATTTTGTTACCGCGCGTGCCGGCTATTGCGCGCACGCGATTTACCACCGTCTTTTGCCGCCTCTAACTTCTGCGGAATATTACCTAGGCTTTGCGCGAGAAAAATTGCCACGCGCAAATGGACGTTTCTTTCTTGTTGCTGTACAGCTTTAAATATATATACAAAAACCGAGGTACACCTTATTTCTAAACTTGTGAAAAATCAAATCTCTATTTTATATACAAGATGTGAGATAATTTATTCGATACAATAATTTTATTCGGACCGCAAGCCTTTCATTCCGCTTCTATACCGAATACGTTACAGTTGTTATTCCAAGAGGTCGAGCTGTTTGCTCGAAAAAGTATTCCCTCGTTCTCTCCTTCTCCCTCGGCTGAAGTCCGCTTCGATGGGAACAATATTTATGGAGCTAGATTATTAGAGGAAGGGGGGGAAGAGAGAAGAGAAAGAGAGGAGCCGACATTGAGATGGAACAGAAACATTGTGGGCCGGCCGCATCGCAAGCTCAAAGCCGCGCCGCCGATCAGTCGCTGTACTTTCGATACCTGCAGTGTGTTCGGCTTTCGCATAGCATATATATAGTTGGTGGTAGAGACGAGCTAAGGATTCATCGACTTCGTCCCGGCCCGTTAAATCTTCTGCACCTTATATTTTCTAAATTCGCTGCTCTTGGATATAATTTGATTTCGATTAATAAACAAAGCGATAGCGTTATATCTATACGATGATATGACCCGAAACGACCGCAAAACATCCGTAAAACCTTAATCATTATAAGTCCAAACACCGGCACAATGCAAAAGCTCGCGGGCCTTTTTCAAAATAACTCGCCCGTCGTACCGCGCAAACTTTCGCTCACCGCGCGTATATACGTATATTAGGTATGTATACGCTGCAAAACACCGCAAGAAAGCCTCGGCTCGTATATATACACAGCGCAGCCACTGGAGAATCTGCATGCGCCGAACTGTCTGGAAAGTTCTGGCGTAGCTCCAAAATCGCGCCATGGCCCCCGCGGTTACTTAGCTGCCGAGATGAGCTTTAAACGGCGGCAGCTCTCTCTCTCTCTCTCTCTCTCTCTCTCTCCCTCTGTGCCTACAGCTTGTACACACAGAGCGAGAGTGTACCGTGGCATCGGACCGCGTAAACGCGAACTTCCGGCTCTCTCTCTCTCTCTCTCTCTCTCCCTCTCTGTACTTTGAGAGTTTAGCGAACGGCCCAGAGCCGCGCGATCGTGCGAATAGTTTGTACCTCTGCAGCGGTTTATATACTCGGAAGTTTCCAGTTTACCCCCGTGCACCAACTTCTAAGATCCTTTATGCCGCGAAGCTTCTCCGTGATCGTGCATATACCCTTTGCGGATTTTTTCCGTGTATCTGCGTTTTTACGTCAGGGATATACAGATAGAGGCTTAGTCTTTGTCCGATATCATATACTTTTCGTTCCTTGAGTTTGTTCTTTGATCGTAATATTTTTCAGATTCTGGCGTGTGTTGTCGATTTACAATAAACTAATAATGTAATTAAAATCCGTTTATTCAATATATTTATGCTCAAAACATTTTAAGTATCGAATCAACTTATTTTAGAGCATAAATTAAACTATGATCAAAATATGCAAATGGAATATTATGTTTTAACTGTAATAAAATACGAGATTCTGTACGTACGTACGGGCATTGCGAGCCGAAGCCCATAGCTCGACTAGAATGAAAATAATAGTACTTCTATTCTCTATACACCACCGCGGGTCTCGACTCGTTTTACATGTCATGCGATGTCTATCTTAAGTGTTTTCCCTTGTTTGTGCGTTTCGATATACCTTCTTAGCTTTAACTCGCTGTTTGTTTTGAAACGACTTTTTCTTATCCATCCACGACCTTTTTTTTCTTCCTTATAAGTATCCCCATTGGCTGTTTTATTAATGCAGTCACATTCGACTTGAACCACATCCTGCTTACTTAAATGTTCTTTTTTTCTTTCCTCATTAAATAATCCTTTGCCCCGTTGTTTTCAATTTAGTAATTGATTTTTTATTCCTTTGTATTGTTGCGGCTTTTCATTCGATCAACGCTATCGCAGCTCCTGTCAAAATTTCATTATCAACCGTTTTTTTTTTTATTTATCTTCTCTTATGAAAGTCTCATTATCTCGTTTCCTATTTCCTTATTTACAATCTAATTTAAAAATGTAGCTCATTAGAATGTACGCGTTATTTTTTTTTCTATATATTGAAAATGTGTGTAAATTGATAATTTATCGACATTCATCATTTAATTACTATTCAATACTTTTATGAGGAAAACATCGAGGAATATACAATTTATTTGCTCAGCACATTAAAAAAAAAATATATTAGATAACGTCAAACAAGTTTGGCGTTATAATATAATGTGGTTACTATAGATAAGTCATAAATGCTTCTTGGTTGATATTTTTATCGGTTTAATTAGTAGATTAAATAAAAATTACGATAGAATGTTATCTAAAGTCTACACGCTGCAGATCACAATCTATTGCCACTTCAAGTACGTTGTTAAGCCAATAACAATGTGTATACACACATATACACAAAGTATGTCAGTATCAGAAACTTTAGTCTAACAACTACGACAAAACGTCAATCAAGACGCTTCAAATTGCAGAGCGAGCAAAGCAAACGAGATCTTCAAAATAACTTCCCCTCCACCAAAAAAAAAAAGAAAGAAAAAGAAATTCCATCATCGACGCACGACTTCCCAGCCAAGTAATTTTTCCGACCGACTCAAGAAGCCCTCCCCAAAGTTCAACAGCCCCACACACAGGCAATTATGTCACGCCTGTAGATCGTTCCTAATAATATACCCAAAAATGAATTATCTCTCCGGAGCGAGCCGTGTCCACGCAATACACGGAATACGCGAAAGTAGAAAAGAGAGGAGAAAACGAAGAAGCAGCTAAGCCGCCTACCGAGGCAATAACCAGCAAGTTTATGAAGGCACACATTTTCCCTCAACCTCTTTCTCAATCCCTCGTGTTGTTTTTCAATCTACTCCTGTACGTATCCGCTTCATCATATCTCTCTCTCTCTCTCTCTCTCTCCCACGCGAACTCGTCTTTACTATTATAACACGTAACACGCGCTCGCTATATAATACACGAGTAGAGCAAAGAGGCAACCGGCGCACATATTATACACGCGATTGTCGAATGAAAAAATGATGGGTTCCGTTTAGTTTATAGATTCGCGCGAAATGTTTGCTTCGTTCAATAATCACAGATATTATGGGTGTGTACACATTGTTATATATATAAGTTTATCGAATGGACGCTTTATGCATAGCGAGAGGAACTGCTGCTAAACCAGCTCTCATTGTTGGAATCTCGCGCGTCGGGGCGCACATTGCTCAATAAAAAGTTCTTGACGAGAAGCCAAGAAGACAGCAGTGCAGCTATATAGGTATATCAAAAGCCGCGCACTTTTACAGCTTATCGAGCATATAATATAAATAGCACAAATTTTATGGCCTACAGCGTGTCTTTTTCATCTTCTGTGCTCCACATACTTTCGACAGACGCTCACTTGTATTTAGCAGAATATACATATATATTAGGCGGGGTAATCCGCACAGCTTCCGGAGCACTGAATAATTTTCATTCGATCCCGCCGTCGCGATCTCACAAGTGTCTCTCTGTCCACTGCATACAATTCGCGTTCGCGCGTCTTGGCTGACGGTGGCGGTGCGTGCAAGCAAGCCAAAAAAAAAAAGGATAAAAGCCCGAAGGACCGGAAAGAGAGCGCGAGCGGCGATTGACCAGATGAGAAGGTGCAGATATCCGCGCCACTTGTGCAACCCGCGCACGTTATAACGCGTATATATATCTCTCTCTCGCTCCTCGCACTTGCATAAGCTTGCAGAGGCTTGCGGAGCGAAGGCTTTTGAAGTGTGACTGGCGCCGCCGAGAAGCGTAATATACCCGCACTGCATCCATCCACTTTTCAAGTGCCATCCGCTATATGCATCTCTTGTAACTTGTATATAATACGTTGCTATTAACTCGCGCGTATATATGTGTGATGTACAGACACACACAGACAGAGTTGGAGAAGTAGTTGCCGGCTCATTTGCGCTATGATAAACAGCCTCTCGCTCGATTCGTCCGATGCGCCAGACCGTCTCTCTCGCTCTTTTCTCGAGTGCGTGTATATAGCCCTGACGAGCGCTGCTGCAGCTCCGAGTAAATTTAGTCCGACGCCGCGGCTGCTATGCCTCGCGTGTGTATAGCGCCGAGCTTCGAATGTACAATGGATGGATGACGAGTGGAGGAGGAAAGAGAGACCGAGGATTAGAATTATTGGAGCTTATTATTGTTGCGGGATTGGATACCTCGAAATTTTACTCTCTTACTCTCGATCCCCTTATTTTTTATGGCTCCGATTTTATCGACGATGCGAAATGTCCTGTATTTATGTGTACATATGCGCAAGTTTGATTGTTTCGTAGTTTTCCAAAATATTTAATATTCGAGAAATCGAATAAAGAAGAATACGAAAGAAAATTGAAAATAAAGTTACCCAATAACCCAATAACAAGTATATCTTTCGCGAGTGCTAGGCGAAACATTGAAATTGAGACTTATTACATTTATTGCGCTATGTTCGATCGCCAAGTTTGGTATAACATTTCATTTGAACCATTGCAATAATCCACGTGCGCACCGCTCGTAATAATGGACGAGCTAATGCTCCTAGCGGCGCGTATATATACGCGAATGACAAAAGCATAAATATTAGGCTCGTTAAAATTATATTACAAAATATATAAATTATATCATTTCAGGCATAGGCCAAAGTGATTTAAAACCTCCTCCAACTATAAATCCCCACGGAGTTAATTATAATTTATCCGATCCTTAAGTAACTTCTTTCCCATAACGACTCGCACCAACTAAACCTGCCGCAATCGCATTTCGCACAGCTAATTATTTCATTAAAATATATAATCGCATCGCGGGATAATCGGGGGACTTTTTCTCCGATAAAGAAAAGCTATATGGAAATGCCATTACTTTCCGCCACGGCATTGCAGCAAATCACATATAATGCATCCATCGAGCAGCGTCGAAACTTGTGAAACTTGTGAAACTATATACAAACGTGTAATATAATTCCACGTCGCGCTGAAAATATTTCTACGAGAACAATCAGCGAACAAAGAAGATGTAGCAGAAGAAATCGCACAGGGTTCGGAAAAGTCGGTATAAGGTTGAGCAATAAAGGCGAACAGAACATTGGCTCGATTGAAATTCATAATACGTGTGTTTTGCCGCGCTTCTTTACACACTTGCCAGGCGTGCGCGCGCATGAATGAGCTGCACTCGAGGAAGGAGAGGATGCCGAAGCGATTTTTTCCACGCGCGAGAGCTGCTGCTTTTTCTTCTATATCGACTCGCCGCTGGATCGAGTGGCCACTCGACTCATACTTGTGTTATATATATATATACCTATATGTATGTTAGGGGATCGCACGAGAGCGGCTCTCTTTTCACTTCGCTATGTACGACGCCACGTGGTTTTTACCGCTGGGAGCCACTTTTGATGAACTTTTGCGCTTTGAATCGGTCGCCGTTCCATGCACTTACTGAGGCTTTTTTTATAGGTCGCATGGCCGAGACTTTGTCAACTGACTAGGCTGCGGCTGATATTGGAAATCGAGATTGAATGCTTTGAGAGTATAGGAATTGAATAAATCATTAATCGAGCTGCTGCTGCTCTTTGACGTTTTAATCTCTCGCGAATATAGGATTATATAGGAGAATATGACCGCGTGGATTACTGTGCGTTACATTATTTCCAGCGATTTACGGTCATTAACTTTTTTGAATTAGCATAGCTGTATGGCTGCAGGTAGAGCGTCGACGATGAATCACCTTTTAAATGATGCAAGGCAAGTTCACTGTTTGTATTATTTACATGTATACGAACTTTTGCGCATCAACATAAAACAATGTACTCTGTATTATATCTGACATTATATTGTCTGCTAATATGCACTTATTCATAAACGATATTCTGTCTTCGTTGGTGAGTCGATATTGTACCGTAGCGTATATCTAAATCAATTATTTTCTACCGATTGTATAGAGGATTTTTCATTTTTGTGCGATTTGTCCGCTAGAATCCGCGTCGATAATTAATCGAACGATACACATTTTTCTGTTAAACGCGTGATTGGACATTGTGCTCATCACATCGTTACACGTATTGAATTGCATTGGTATTATTATGACGACAGACACGCGGCCCGTACATTTCGTTGCGAAATCATCGTGACACTGACAAATCGCGACAATAAACAATATGCACTTAATGAATATACCGTATATTAATACACGCTTTGTTACTCTACGGGCTTGTGAAAATGTAATTCGACCATTCGCTATAAATATCGCAAAATAGTAATTGATGTATCTATTTCATCCTATAAAATAAAACAAATGTGCAGTTGCATCTATAATTTGAACAAAAGAAACTTTTCACAAAAGGTATGTTAACAAGTAACATCATTTTAACGATATAAAAGAAAAATAGTTATCAATTTATGCACACATCCGTATAATGTAAATAACATACGTAATATAAAACACCATTATTGAATTGAACAGATTTATCTTCATCCTAAGCGCTCACATCATTACCATCGTAATAGTCTCTAACACCGTTGCTGCCGTTATTATTCAAATTGATATAATTCGAATCATATTCATCACTGGCTTTTTCTCATCAAAAATATACCACATAGTACTCAATGTCTTCCACACTTCAAATCAGCGATAATGGAAACAAGTGCGGATTCTTAAAAAAATAAACCGTATATTCACGAAACTACGGCTTCACATACAAATACACCTCTTCACTTCCATACATACTGTTTATCTCAATACTCGGTGCGTAATACTCGAACCGGATCCAAATCAAAAGAAACTACTTCTTATCAGTGCTCCATATCAACAAAACGAAGGAAAAGCAGCATCAGCCAAACCAGCAACATTCACGTCTTTTCACAACGCTCCAACGCGTGCGTTACTATACACGTGCGATCGATGCGCCTCGCGCTCTCCTAATCCAAATAAATAACTCCCCAGTGCAGGTAATAAACACGAGGTATCCCGGCGCATCCAAGTGCACGATATCATTAGCTGAGATATAATCGAATCAAGTCGATTAGCCGTGAAACACACGAGAGCCGAGAGCGTCTGTACCTTCTTCTTCTTCTCCACGCACCGACGTATATACTTGTAATATCCCCATCGAGGCAGCATTTGACCTGGCATCGTTAACCTCTGGCGTGGTGCACGCTCTAGCTATAATACCTCGTTTCTCTCTCTCTCTCTCTCTCTCTCTCTTTTCTTTTATTCGCTCGTCATCCGTTGGATCAGAAGCATCCGTCATTGACGGGAATTGGTTGTCGCTCATCTCGTGTCTGAAGGTCGAATGCGCATCAACGCCAGTTGGTGATATTTCGATCCCTCTCACCAGGCCCATATCTTTCCAACGATCGAATGTGAAAAAACCCTTTGTTGTTTATCCTTTGGTTTAGCAAGTGTATATTTACACGCGCAATATATGCTGAGGTTCAATTGCTCTCGTTCTTTCCTCGTTTTAATTTTTCGTAAACTGCGTGGAAAGCCTTGAGGTCGGATTTGAAACGCACACGAAGTCCCCAGTTATTTAAAGCTTAATGTTTTAATGAATCATCCGGGATGGATTATTAAGAAAAAGAAAAAAATAGTTTTACGCTATTTTTAGAAAACTCGAAAACTGCTTATACCGTGAGAATCGCATTGCATCCGAATAAAGTTAAATTGAGAACGTCAGTATTATAACTGTGTTTTACATACTCGTCGTTAAATTTCACTACTAAATATTATTATCCTTGTATAAATTTACATTACGATGTTTGATATTTCAAAGGTTGAGAGTTTGTTTGTAAACTTTAGTAATTAGTTTCGACAGCGTGTTAAAAATTTTTCAATAGCCGTATCAGCATAGATCTTACTGTCCGATGAGCACCGATCATAATTATATAATTTCTTTTGAAGAAACAGCAGCAATTTTCCAAATGGATCTGCATCCTCGGTCATTTAGTCAAAAGTAAAAGTTAGCTCTTAATAAAAGGCCTTTGGGCCACGTCGTCGGCGCGAGGCATTCGGTCGCGTTGGCTTACACAACGGCGGCACGCGAGATATTTTAAGTCCAACTTCAAGGATTCGAAGAAACTCTTCAGCTGTTACAACGGCTGCGCCGATAAACAGTAGTAGCGCTTGACACGCATTTTTCTGCTTCGCAACATAACAACAAAACAATGCTCCTCGAACAAATTGCATTGCATGCTGCACGTGTAAACGTAACCTTTGCATTTTTTATACATGATAATATAAAGTACAGTGATATACATGATTATCTATATCCAACATTCAAAATTATGATAAAGTTAGAGTTTGCGCAGTTCGGATATATATGTAAATTCCGAAAATGTGAGAGGGCGGAGAAAAAGACGAAATTTGAAAGCAGCCGCGCATAATTCGAAAGCGCGGAAAATTTCTGGCTCCTTCGGTGTGTGAACCGCGTCATTAAGTAATCGTCCTGAATCCAACAGGTTTTAAAACTAGTATATGTATATACACAGTGCAGGTCGTGTGTCATAAATAAAATCTGACAAATGAAATGCAACTAACTTGATTTAGAACGCAACTTTTACTTTTCCGAGAGAGAGAAAAAACAGAAATAACAAACATATCTGTATAATTTTGACGTGTCCTACATTAGAAAAATTGTATTCAATGGCTCCGTGATACTAACAAGTTGAAGTTGTATACGGATATCATTGAAACTATACATTTATTGACTGATGTGTACACATTCTATCAAACTTGTATTGAGAAATACCAATAAAAAAAGTTTTATAAAAAAATTTTCATTGTTATATCTGTTAAAGTTACTTGAAATGCACTTGGTTTTATATGTTTTTCAAAGAATCGATTAATTTTATTAAAGTAGTTGAACGTAATGTAAATAAAAAATGACAACAAATCCCCTTTGATGATTAATTAAACATAAAGGAAAACAGGAAATCCAACGTAGTTACTTGTTCCATTTTTAGTTTACACAAACATAACATTAAACACAAGTTATAATATTGCTCAATTTTAATAATATAATAATACATAAAGAAATAATAATAAAAGGTATTACTAAATTGTAATGAGAATTATTTATAGGCGCGATATTATCGATTGATCAACTCTTAACGGCCGCAGAGTCAAAAGTATTGCAAAACAGATAACTCGAAAGTAATTAAACCCACTTCCCGCCTCGGCACTTAAAAGTAACAGAAAAATTCACTATAATTTAAAGCTACTACTTCAATTTCTCTCCTAATAAAAGTCAATTGATAAGTAGGTCACTTTTAACACCTTGGGAATCTCAAGCCTTTTAGCTACACGATCTTTAAGAAAAATAAAAACAATACAATGAAAAAGCACTTTTTCAATTCTTTTTCGAAAAAAAAAAGAAAACCAAAACATCATGACGCAAACAAAACGTTTGATTAACTCGTACTTCTAATCAACGTTTTCTTTTTTTTTTTCAAACATCGCCGCATTACAGCTCGTTCTTATATACCCCGTGCACGAAAAGCATCAATTTTAATTACCGCTCAAAGTTTCGCTCTCGGTGGCATTGGCCTTCGTTGTCGTCGTTCCCGTAATAAAACTCGATAGGAAAAATCACGAGCTATAAGCCAATATATCCACGGCTCGCAGCGATTCAATCGAATGGATACATATATAGCCAATGCGAAATCTCCGCTTATAAGCAAGCAAGTAAGCGCGCAAGTCGGTAGTCGCGCTAAAGCTCATTTCCCTTATCGATGTGGTATATCCCTCCGTATATAATAAAACCTACATTAACGATCGTGCCCCATAAAACGGCCCATTGTCCCGAGGCCATATTCCCCCCGCAGCCTCATCATAAAGCAAAAAAAAAAAGGAAAGAAAAAAAGGACGGAGGGAATCGTAGCTGACATAATACACAGCATCACGAAGGAGAAGTCGCGTGTGAAAATTTCCGAGAGCCTTCTCGCGCGTGTGTGGGAATTCTACTTAACGATCGCCGCTCTCTCTCTCTCTCTCTCTCGCGAATATCACGACGAGCTGCTGTGACTCTCTCCCTCTCATACTTCCTTCCTCTCTCTTTCTCTCTCTCGGTGCTTTTTTTTGTTCCCTTGGCCATCTTCAAGAGAGAGAGAGAGAGCTCCGCGCCAGCTTCTCGAACATGAAAGAGCGTGACTGCTGCCCTCCTCTTCTTCCTCTGTGCGGCGACCCTCCGCGGGGCAGAAAAAAAGCCAATCGAGCCTTCTCTCTCTCTCCTCTCCTCTCGCACTCGCCATAAGAGTTGCTTAGAGACCCGTGGCAGCGGCGGCTTCTTTTCTTCTACATATCTCCTCCTCCGTCCGCCTCCTCCCCCTCGTTCTCCTCTACTTCTTCTCTGCCTCTAAGCTAGGTTACGAGTTGACCCTCGCGAGCTGTACATGTGTACATGGCCTCATGCGCGAGATGCACGCTTTCTGTATATAATGGATGGCGGATCGAGGTGGAAGGAGGGGGAGAATGAGATGAACGATCGCGAGTGTATCGTGTAATATTTTTGAACGGTCCCGGGGGTTATCGTTTCGCGCAACCGTGTCTGTCTTGTGCAGGATGAGAGTGGATTATGGAGATAAGCAGAGAGAAAGAGAGAGAGAGAGAGAGAGAGAGAGAGAGATTTTCGTTCCTATCGCGGGATGTAAGACACATGGTAGATAATATAAACGCTTGGCATCGTTTTACTCGTGCAGGCTCAGATGTTGCGATGCGGACTTTTACTCTTGGATCGTTCGCTTAATTCGAGTGTCAAATTTTTTAAATAACATACCATCGTATTGTGCTTCTAATAAAGTGTTTTTTTTTACCGTCATATCGAAAGCTCTATTTATTTTTTATGTCAAATCATGCTAAACAGCCATCGTGCGTCACTCTCTGTATACTGGCTTTCATTGTCTCCTTAAAATCCGCGCGCAATATCTTGGCAGCTTGCGGTGCTTTCGCGTCACTCATCAACATCTATATATATATACTCAAGTCTTCAAAGCAAGCTTAACTTTGTAAACGAAAAGTTGAAAAAAGTCAAATCACACGCGTGGGTCTCAGCTTACTTTAACGAGCTTATCTTAATCACAAAGTGCAGTCGGCACCAACGGATACACCGCTTTCACGTGTACCTATAACGATATCAAAGAGTTTCACTTTCCGGCGTTTCCGTGACGCTTAGCGCGAGCTTCGCTGGAATGACACGCGCGATATATCGATGACGCGTCTCTATACATTGCATATACACACAAAGCGCGAAGAGAGTTTCTCGCGTTAATGGAAGCGGCGATAGACCAAGAATTTCCACTTTAACACGAGCCTATGGGTATTATGAATTTCTGTAATCTTCGGCCATTGGAATTGACGAGCTAGCTGCGTGTCTTACGATCGAGCAAAGACCGCCAAATGGAATAAAGCATTCTCTCTTATCTACTGTTCGCCGTGGTTTCACAAACAAAGGCTTGTATTCCAGCAGCGGCTAATATAAACCTGTTATAATTTAGGTGAAACACACCCCAAGCATATACATGCAGAGAACGACAGCGCGCCTCAAAGGATCATCATCCCGTGCTAGCAATATATATTATATATATTCACTTTCTCTCGTGTTATACACTACACAAATTACGAGACGATCGTAATACACATGCGTCGCTCTGGTTTTCACTCCTAGTCCAGTCGGTGGCTCTTTTGTCGTCATAATAAAATAGGCGACGAGCGTCTGACAGTTTTATTCCGAGCTGGTTAGTCTTAAATCTCCGCGGGCTCTGCGCAGCTTCTCTCGCTCATTTCTTTGGCTCCGTATAAGTAGGCATGTAGGAGATGCGAGTATAGCTGGTGAGTCGCTCTCTGGAGCAGTTAATTGAAATAGGTTACAGCCTCGTCGTCCCTTTATATATATATATATATATATATATATATACATGTATATCTACCTTCGGTGTTCGCTCCGCCGTTTTTTTCAGCTGGAGATAAGGTGATTTATTCCCTATAGAAGAGCTTTCTGCATTTTAGAGCCTTTCTTTCTTTCTTGCTCTCTGGGCCTCTCTCTCTCTCTCTCTCTCTCTCGCTCTCCCTCTCTATGATCATCTTCTTATTCGGCGCTGGTGTACTTATATAGCGTGCAATTTCAAGCCCGCCCTCTATACACAGTTTTGGTTCGTTTGAACGAAAGCGAGAGCTACTTGAGATTCCGTTTGAGCCGCATTATACTTGTAAATTCGTTGATTGCTTCCCGAATTTAGCCGGGTAAACGGCTTACTTAAGAGATAATATTGCTTCTGCGCGCCTCTAAAACTATTTCTTAATCGCGCAGTGGTCCTTTAACAAAAATCTCGTTTTATCAGTTTTGTACATATATATCAATGTCCGCGGGAAAATTCCAAAACTCACGTTGTATACCGCAAAGTAGCCAAGATTCCATTCAACACTCGGAAATTACACGAAATAAAACGGTGCATATATCGGCTCGACTCGCGC
>UELV01175482.1:0-10483 GCA_900490015.1 Megastigmus stigmatizans | reverse complement strand
AAAAAAAAAAAAAAGAAAAGAAAAAGGTCGCGGACGAACAACTGGAAAAGCGTGTTCGTTGACCCTAATGGCGCCAGTCAGCCAAGCGACACATACCAAAACCGCAACATCTGCAGGTATGCGCGTAAAAAAAAACGACAGAAACGAAAAAAGGATCTCCAGGCTCTCTCTCCCTCTCACGCTCAGAAAGCCGAGGAGCCGGCAACACGTCAATCGCGTTAACTTAATCTCGTATATATACTCGGAGGCGGCGTCGGCCGGAGGAGACTGCACGCGAGATAGTGTCGTGGCACACAGGCGCCTCTCGACCGGTCGTACATACATATATCCTCCGGCTTAAATATTCCACCGCCGCCGTAGCCGCAGCCTCGCGCGCCGGATTAAAAATTGATGCCCCTGCGCCCGGCGTATACACACACATATTTATATACCTATATATACCTGGAACAATTTCAATTTCGCCGGGCGAGCTTCTAGTCGCTAGCCTCCTCGCGAGTAACGAGCTCCCGAGGGATAGAACAGCGTAACTATATATATAAGTAAAGTCATCTTTTCTCTGCTCGCGACGTGAAGAAAAAGAGAACCAGGTACGCGTACTCCGATACACACCGGAACATTTGTATGCATACGCAAACAGTCGTAAAATGTTATTCGTTATTTTTTTTTTCTTTCTTCATTTCGTTTTTTTTTTTTTTTTTTGAGAAAGGCCAGAGCTCCTTGGCTTTGGTTTTTCCTCTTTCGTTCGCAAAGAGCTGGACGACCCTGTGTTTATTTGAACTTTGACACTGCACCACGTGGTGTTTGGTTGTTTTAGGGTGCAAGGATGCACGTATTCATTTTTTCTACCGTTCGAAATAATACTATTTTAGTTATCCGATGATTATTTATGTATTGTCATATGTAGGTTGAACGATGTTACCGTTAGAGAACACTGAAATCATGCGGAACGTTACGTTACTCCAAGCCCATATAGAAACATTCACGGAGCCGCAATCCTCAAAAGTCAGCTCGCCGTCTCTGTTCCTCTCAGCGATGTCGGCCGCGATCGAATCGTAAAGCTCTTTTTTAACCCTCGCCTCTTCCTTCTCGAAATCCTGTATATATATCCCGTGCATAAAATACCATCGAGCCACGCGCGGCAAAGGATATATAACGTTTGCGTCACTTTTTTTTCATACATCCCCGCATATATATTCGCGGCTGCGGAAAAAGGGACAGAGACCAAACTCGAGCGAGTGCCAGCGAGCGAGAGAGAGAAAGTATTTCGCGTTTGCTATAGTAATTTATGAGGAGCAGAGTGAAAGAGAGAGAGAACAAGAGCAGCAGCAACACCCCAAGGTTACGAAAAACTTTCAAGAACGCTCGCGCTCGAGTCTGCAGTCCGCGTACATATATAGGCTCTGCTCACTTGCGAGCGCGGATAAAAAAGAACTGTAGTATAATAGAAATATTATAGAACTTCATAGAAATGTTAGGAGGCGGGGAATGAGGAAGCCTCGGGGAACCGGGTACAATTTTAAGAATATCTGTCCAACAAATTAAATTTTTTTTCTAACGGCAAAGTGTTTAGCAAAAGAAATAGCGTATTATTAGATAATTGTATTTGTTGAAATGGCTTATTTATTTGTTAATACGTCTCCTCGATTCTTGGTTTTCCGCGCGTGAAATAAAAAAATGCTTGCAACTACTCCGTTTCGTTTTAAAACTCGCTGTAATTTATCGCACATTTTCTTTTCAGCATAAAGCGGTAATTTTCTTTCGTTCTTCAGCCTATTTTCCCTACACTTCAACTACATCTTAGCATAAACTTATAGGTTAAATAATTGCCTTCTATTGCAATACAACCATTAAATCTTTGCATTTCATTTTTTTACACTTTCAATTGATTGTAGGTGCAAAATAAACGTTCTTTCCAATCTGAATTTTCAGACTTTGAAAATTGTATCGGTATCATTCTCCCTTCCTATTACAGTAGCTATACGTGGCTTTTGATCCGACGTGAGCTTGTGACTCCTATACTTGTATCTCGCATCGGTAGCTGATCCCTATTCTCATTCTGGCTCATGAGAGAGAAGGAGGAGCGCGGAGAGAAAATAGAATGCAAGGGTAAAAAGTAAGTGATAAGAAAATAAGAGGACGAGAGAAAATAGAGAAACGAGGAGGAAATATTTACGAGTAGGGAGAGATAATGTTTGTTTAAGGCACGAGTAAAAATAAAAATTACTCTTTCTCGCAAAATGTAATTTTATTGTAAAAATCAATCTCTAATTATAATATACCCTCCCACATATATATATATTATGTCCCAGGGTATGGCGAATAGGAAATAGTAGCAATCGCTACTAAGTAAAACCGATATACCCGGCCGAAAGAGAGAGTAGGAAAAAAAAAGTGGAGAAAAAGTCTCACGAGCACAACAGAGAAAGAGAGAGAGAAAAGAAGGAGTCACGTGTACACATTGCGTCGCGCGCGGCTGCCGTATCACATATATATACATGCCTCGGTCAAACGCGTTTCCGCTCGATTTCACACTTTGCCCCGCGCGTATTTTCTTGCTTCTTGCTCTTTGTACCCTTTCCTCTCTCTCTCTTTCTCTCTCGTTCCACCTTCAATCTCCTTTTCTCTCTCCCTCTCTCATGCAGCTCTTATCTTTTTTCCCCGATCGCGAGAGCTGTCAATTTCATTTCGCCGAAGCTTCCGCTCGCCTCTCTCTCCTTGGCAATATCGCCTTCCCGAATTCCGGACGTGCCTGACTTTTCCTATAATACCTACCCCTCCTGTGTCTTATTCCTTTGGGAAAGTTTTGAATTGAGTATAGTGCCTCGATCGAAATGCAGAATCTTATTACATTTTTTCTATATTTCAGTTTGTTAGGTGGAATGAAAAGATTTGGTGATTAAATCGAACACTCACCATTTCAATTAGTGACAATTCAAGCTTGTGGACTTGACGATCTGAAACAGACAAAAAAGAATTATTAAATTTTGACTTATAACGTTAATCTATATTTTATAACTATTCTATTATGGTGGCTATCACATTTTTGTTACAATTAAAACATGGAAAATGATATTTAATGATTATAAACCATAACGGCGCAAAGTAGGAAATGAACTGTTGTAAGATTACAAACAATAAATTAACGGGGCGCTGATTAAATTTGAGCCAAGTCACCTCGATGGTTAAATATAAGCTACTATAGGGCTATTAAAAAACCCTCAGTTTAGGTTTCTATTCAAATAGAAAGTTCCAAGAAAGACTACTCGTACTTATGTGGATTATAGATCGAAGTAAAGTGGCCCCAAAAAAAACGTCAGACTTAAAATATAACCGCGAAGATTAACTAATCCGTTAACTTCGAATTATTATTTAACCTAATTTCTTTACGTTTTAAAATGCTTTTTCAACTATTAACTGATTGTGACTTTTAATAACCACTATTTCATGAAATAATTAATGATCCTGACTCAAATGCTATGTTAATTTCAGACAATTTAACATTTTTTACATCGACAAAAATAATACTGTTCGAGATATTGTTTTAGAAACGATTTGACTTCCCCAGGGCGGCCATTTTCAATACAGCTTGGTATTCCAGGAAAAAGCAGTAAGTAGTAAATATATCTCAACATATGTAATGCGATATCGAGAAAAAAGATATGGGAAAATTTACGATGGGCACGAGGGAAGCATAAGGCAGCTAGTACCATTTATGTCTCCCAATTGAAGATAAAAGAATGAATTATCGTGTGTAAATACGTGTACTACATTATACATACATTAAAATGTATGTTATCATTACTTATTATCTTCTAAAACTTTTCTAAATATTGAGATGAACGGATGTCTGATTACTTTATAAACTATAAGCAAAATTAAAGGTTAAAATGAAAATAATTATTTTGATGTATATAAAAATGATCGACAGCTGTTAAAGGTTCTATAAGATAAACATATTAAAAGTGGCAATTTTTTTCATTCAATGCAAAGTAAAGTTCCATTTTAAAGTTTTTAATTCCGTAGTTATGAAGGTAAAGAGTGATTATTTTGCGCAAGAGATGTGAATTCTAGTGATTAATTTTATAGCAAAGAGGTAATGGTTTCGTAAAGGACTATAAACTTGCAATCATTTATTATAGTATGAATAATATCCGCCCGCTAACGCACGTCCACTAAATATACCCTATACGCTATTTTGCTTTTTACGGCCAATCGTGATCGATCTCAAACTCAAAAGGACAAAAGCATACAATGAGGTAGAACAATGAAATTTAGGAACACAAGGCACATTTGGTTGAGATTGTAACGTAAGACTATTCGCGTGTGGCTTTCGACGATTCATCCTGCCGTGATGCACGCGTTGTTGACGCGAGCTGATTGCGAAAGCTTAATCAGGTCAGGACTTAATCATCGTGCAGCTTCTTTCAAGTATTAGCTTACCAGGCCAGGATTCATTGCATATAGTGAATCACTGCGGCGGAATATTTATAATTTACGAAATTTCATGAATTATAGTGTACTATGACTTACGAATCATGAAATCTCGTGCAGCGCAGCAGTCATTATAACTGGGAGATATGTTGATGCATTCATAAAGTTGACTGTCGCAATATTTCAACATTTGCAATGTTTTAACAGCACTACTTTCTTTTGTATAGCGCATATAAGATTTCATTTGGAATCCCACATTAGAAATACAATATAGTTTTGCAAGCCATTGATGCGTTGTTTAATTAATCACACGTTCATGGACCTTTTTCTCATATCCAAAAAGTGTGATATAAAGTTTCAAGTGCCATTGCATCGTCGTTGCATAAATCCCAGTTACATAAATATCCCATCTTATAGAATCGCGTCCACTTGTCGTTATACCGAAGTGTGGCACATCCCACTAAAAAGGCACATCCATCAAACCTATATAACGGTACAACTCGCCACTGCTCCACAATCAAAACCCATCCTTCCAAAAACTAAAAAAGCAGCCTCCACGCCATTCATCGGTTGTTCGCATCAACGCCGCACTAGAGAAAGAGAGAGAGAGATAAGCTGAGGCCGATGTAGCTGCACGATACACATATAATAGTAGAACACCAGCGGAGCATCAGCAGTAGCGGCAGCGGCAGCAGAAGCAGCAGCGAGCAAGAGTCCGTGGCGCGCACTGGTTTAAGAAACAGTGTCAGTGACCGACAGCCTAAGGCCATCACTCGGAGTGAGTCCGCGCCTCTCGTTGTACACATCTCTTGCTGCTGCTGCTGCTGATGCTTGGCGGCTACCTTTAAGTATATACCGTTCGCGGCGGCATCGTCAGCTATATACACGAGCTCGCTCTCTGCGGTATATATAGGCGCGCGTGCAACTCCAGGTGTGCTGATGCACGGGATGTAAATCTGTATGTATATATGGAGCGCCGTGAAAATGTGTTATGAAATACTCTATCTATATAGAGGGAACGGGAGTATTTTCGTGGCGGCTGGCTATGGCAATAGTCGCGGGACGACGACCAAGATTATTATATGGGTAAATGCACCGGAAAATGAGATCTGCGGCCACTTCCGATGCACGAGTCACGTGAGGGATGTTTACGTTGACTGCGGAATTGTCGTATTGCTGTCTGTGTATATAGCGCGGATGGACTTTTTGATATTGTCGGATGGACCTATATGTATATAGTTTGGAGGGCTGGTCAACTGGGTTGTGCACTTCGCGGAATCGCGCTGCACCGCGTGAATTAAGCGGTTGGACAATTTGACGTTGTACCGCGCGCAGTTGTTATTCATTCACGAATACAATAAAGTGTTGTACAACGAATAACATTCGCATGAGCGGCGGCGGCGGCGACAGATAATCCGGCGTGTGGAAATAACGAGGCGAGCTGCGAAGCGCGCGCAAGCGAACCTGTCATCGTCGCAATCGACTTTCGTTGGCTCTCGTGTATATATATATATACACCGTAGAACCGAGAAGGCGTGCATCATATAAACGAATCGAACTTTCCAACGCGATTGCCACCGCGCGCTCGGATTACCGTAATACCTATACCGTCCATACCGCTTCGACTCTCCGCGCACCAGAAACTCACACACAGACACACACACACACTCTTTCTCTCTCTTGACACGAGGCGTGACGTAAAAAATAAAGAAAAAAAAAGCGACCGCGTCGCGGCACCGCACGAAAAA
Organism: Megastigmus stigmatizans; assembly: GCA_900490015.1. Lineage (NCBI taxonomy): Eukaryota > Metazoa > Arthropoda > Insecta > Hymenoptera > Megastigmidae > Megastigmus > Megastigmus stigmatizans. The sequence continues at coordinate 4,304 of UELV01175482.1, read as the reverse complement.
ACGAGTATGAGGAGATCCGAGAGGATTTTATATACGTTACTCTTTTTCCTCGTGTGTGTGTATATACACGCGCTGCTGATGCTGCCCATGGGTGGATTAAAAATGCTCTTCCGCGAGAGAGAAAGAGAGAAAAGGAGAAGGGGGATTTGACGAGGTTTTGATTTGAAAGTGGGTTAAGAACGGTGTAAAATCGAGAGGATTCGAATTAATGGGCTTCTCTTTCTCTCTCTCTCGACTGGCACACCGCCGCCGCATCCTTTCTTCTCTCGCTGTCCCTTTTATTTTTATTAATCGAGCTTCGTTTTTCCACCGGCTTACTTCTTTCTTCTTCTTTTTTCTCTTTTTTTTTTCTTCATTTATTGTTACCATGCAACTAGTGGAGTTGTTTTGAGATTGGAAAAAGGCGATGATTGATTTCGGGATTTTGTGGCTGATGTGGAATGGAATAATAAATAGAGGGTGGAATTTTTATAAGAAATGAATTATTTCATCGTATTCAATGCATAATGATGCGCAATATATCACAGCGAAATATTCAAGTTCTCTTGGGATAGATAATCTTTTCGTGATTTAAAATTTGTGTTCATCTTGAATCTGAATATTCTTCAGTAATTATACAATCAGATTAGAATAATAATAAAAAATATATGTTCCCTTATACCATGAGTATATATTTCCATTCTCGATACAACAACCAGTCACGCACAAAAGCCGAAAGAATCATCCACCTCAATCCCTTCGACATTAAATTCGAATAAAAAAGAAGAAGAAATCGGGAATCCCCGTCCTGAATGACGGCTTCTGATATAATCCCTCGTGTCGTTCGATCCCCGCAGTGAAAACTCGTACCGACGCACGTGCGTGTCTTGGGCAACTCGCGTCGCTCTCCCGTGAAATTTGTAATTCAAAGCGCTCTCGCGCCAAAGAGAGCGAGAGAGAGAGAGAGAGACGGCATTTTCACGCGATCGACGAGCTCTCGATTTCGATATTCGAAAATCGACCCAGATTTCTCGAGATCGACCCCCTTCGAGGCCTCTCAAGACTCTCCTATTACGCGGACACGCTCGTAATTCGAGATGAACTGCATATTACAGTGGCTAACGGGTGCTGCTGGCTCATTAAAAAAATCGAAATCGATAAGAGTGTAGAAGCGATTAATGTAAAATATAAATATTCGGGTAACGTTTATGGCGCGCTTTTGATTGCTGAAAGTATTTTTTTTTCTTCTTCTTTCATCATTGATGCAGATCGTTGCGATCAATCTGATTCACATTTATTTCCCATTAAACATCCAAGTTATATAGTGTGATTATGGGTGATTCCGAAATAACCAATATCGATAAGAGAAGATTTTATTTCACTACTACAACCATGTATATCAGGTCATATTATTCAGTGCCGAGTAAATTGAGAAGGCTAAATTTTCTAAATTTTGCATTAAAATATAGGTTAGCAGTGGAAACAGCCCAATTTCAATGCTCGAACCTCGATGTTCAATGTCCTCTTTCACCTCACGTACACCGGTCGCGGCGCGCAATTGAAGAAAACCGAGGTAAATGTCAAGAGCGCGCCAAATGCACATCGAGCATCAAGTATAAGCTCTCCAGAGCAGCAGACCTCATCGGAGTCGGCAGAAAAGTGCACGCGTATACAATCGGTAATAGATTCTCGAAAAGCCCGTACGTCATTCGCAAATTGCAGAATAAAAGACATCAACAGGCTTCCAAAAAAAAATATATATATTCGTTAAACGTAGAGAGAAGGAGTTGGACGAGCGAGCTTCTAGCTACCGATAGCTCACGATGATTCGTCGAAAAGTCATCGATGCGGTAGTCGATGACAAGAGTGAGATAACCCGACGTCTCCGCGCGGCGAAGATGATGAAGGAGCTAGCGGCGACTCCTCTCTCTCTCTCTCTCTCTTTCGCTCGCTCGCTCGCTCTCGTCTCACGCGTACGTTGACCGTGAAGCAGGAGGTAAGCGAGAGAGAGGGAGAAGAAACGCTATACAGACTGCAGCACAGCAGCAGCAGTACACGGGGGAAGACAGCAGAGATTTGGCACTGACCCACACGCGCGCGCGTCTCGCTTGGCCCACTTTTCTGCCGCCGGCCCGGCGAAACCGGCGACTCTCGTACACACACACACACACACACACACACACACACACACACACACACACATATATGTATATACGCATTACATACACACGAAACGGAGCCTGGGTGGCCGTCGGCGTCGTCGTGTATATAGTCGTGCACATGCTTTATAGGCGATGGCATTTCTTTCCTGGGCGCTCATCAGCTTCGCCGGTGTCCGGCTTTTTCTTTCTGGAGGTGAGCCGTTTGCCGCTTATACGTGTGCGTGTCTCTGAATCGCGCGGGTATATTTTTGGCTCTTCTTTTCTCGATTGCCGTGGCTGTTGCTGCGTCAAATTTCGGCATGATAACGCGCGCTTTGGGAAACACGGGAGGATAAGAGAGATTAGATTGTAGTATAGGATAGTTTGTTTCAGTGGATTAGCGGGTATCGGCGGATTTTTATTTTCTTTACGTTCTTAAATCAGCATTTGAGTATTTTGTGATTTACTATATTATTCGTTGCGCGAGTAAATATATAGTTGAAGAACTCATACGTGTAGCAGCGCAAGTGGAAGTTTCGAGATCGAAAATTTGTCACTAGCCAAGAAATAATACTGTCGCTGAGCTCCCATTACTACCAGGTGTAAATCGATTTCAGATAAGCGTTTCCTTATACGCGCGCGTGCAGCAGTTAAAAGCCCATTTATTTTCTCTCTTGGAAACAAAAGCGAGAAATAGCTGCTGCCGCGCGCGGCCCGGGGAACGAAGCATTCCGCGATAGAAGCGCTCGAGCCTTCGCCCCATGCATAATCAATGATCCGCGGTAATTATTTTATTAAGTGCAGCCACCGCGAAATTAGATGATCTCTATTATTCAGCGATTCGACGTTGCCGGAAGATTTCCTGATTCACTGCGATTGCACCGAATCCCTCCTCTTCGTGTATATGTATATAATACCGATGTAATTTTCGTGAAGAGTTAAATCTGATTAAAAATTAGCTACCTAATGTTGATATATACGATTAAGTAATAAGCTGGATTTCGTTGTCGAGGTTAAATTCACCAAACAATATGTAGTAGATATATGCATTTCCACATACTGCACTGCATGTTCTGTTTTTGTCGAAATCTCGAATAGAATGAAAAAGATTAATTATCGTATATAAATGGAAGAAAAATAGGCTAGTGTCAGTGTGTTAAATTGAAAGTAAACTTAAGTGAAGAGTAAGTGATTTATTGACACTGAACGCTTCGTTAATGTTCATCATAGTTTAATTATCAAGGTTAACTTGCGTCATTAGTGTCGAAACATTATCAAACTTAAGACGTTGTATAGATTCAGTGTAAATATTATTCTTTAATCATCTTGATAGCTGTTTTCAATGATCGCTTATTACGCTGCACATATGTTCCACGTGTACATTCGAGTATATATTGAAGTACGAATTAGTTCTACGATTGTAGACGTATACGTATTGTAGCTTTTAGGATTAAAACTAAGCGGTCAATGAACTTTTTACACGTCTATCGGTGCATTTAAAATCGAGATTTACTTAAAAATGTATAGAGGTTTAATGACTTGGAAGGATATTTTAAATACCAAATGAAAAAAGAAGTATATTCTTATAATCTTATCTAAAAATTGCGCGCTGCGTAGTTTGTAAGCGGAACCGCTAATGAAACACAAGGCGCATAAACATATTCAAAAGTATAATTGGAAAATAACTATTGTGCTAAATCTCTCGTAAACTCTTTACAGTATTGTAGTAGTGTGTGCAGTAATGTTACCGAACAAAACGTCATTATACTTTGCTAGTTAAATACCGGCACATTAACCGCAACGTGCATCATATAATCCCCTATTTAAACGCTAATGTGTGCGCAAATAGAAGTAGAATAGTATTACGCCAAAAACCAAAACAAGATTAGAAAATTGCTAATGGTATATACCGCGGCACCTTTATAGTTACCCTCTAAATTGCAGTGCTGCTTTTGATCAGCGCATAAACCAATTAATTTTTACTAGTAAAATCATATTTTTTTATAATATTATATTTGGATTAACCCATTAAAGACCAAGACCCCGAATTTTCAACATCTTTTTCAAGGCTTTTTTTCAACTAAAAAAAAGGTTTGAAAAAATTCGAAAAAGATCATATCCGACGTATTTTGAGCTGTTCTTTCGAATGGTCATTTCTAAATTTTTCACTTTTTTTCGTGAAAA
>UELV01175481.1:0-36772 GCA_900490015.1 Megastigmus stigmatizans | reverse complement strand
GGGGGGGGGGGGGCAGAGGCGCGCGTTCCGGAAAGATTTAGAGCGGCCCGAGCGCGCGCTCGCGCTCCTCAGTGTCATTGTCGTTATTTTTGGAGGTGCAAAAAATTCGACCGCCTTCTATAGACGAAAACATGCGTACACGGGACGATTTTTCCTACCGATGATGGCTTATCGTTGTAAATGTTTGCTTTGGAGAAAAAGCAGAGAGAGAAAGAAAGAGAGAGAGAGAGAGAGAGATGAGGAATGAAGATATATACGTGCGTATGTGTTAGTAGAGAGGTCCGAGTGTCGCTTCGCTATATAGCTTGACGGCTACTCTCGAAAAACTGGCGGAAGGCGGGCGCGCGCCGAGTCTTGCCAAACGGATGGAAATAGGCCAGTCCTCGTTAATCGGGAGAAATAAGCCATTCGACGAGTCCGCGGCTCAAGAGAGAGAGAGAGAGAGAGACAGAGGGAGACAATCGCCTAGAGAGCGAACGAATGTTTTATAATACGTTTCTTTCGAATCTCTGTAGGACAAACAATCGGAGACCGTTCGAATTTTCGAATTTTTCCCGCCAATTTAGCTGTGTGTGTGTGTGCGTGTGCTTGCAACGCGACAACGTCGTCTGATACGGTGAGCCACACGATACAGGTTATGTTTGACAATAAATTGCAAGGGATATACGGAGGCGAAAGCGTGCGCGATGAAATCTTTGCTCGTATCGCGGATAGATCGATATAATTCTTTTTTCCCCCCTTTCCGCGTTTTCCACCTCGTCTCTCTCTCTTTCTGCTCTCTCGGTCCGTACCGTGTGTGTGTTCGCATGTTCGAACATACTACACAGACGCGCGCGCTCACGGTTCCGAAAGCGATTATTTTTAGATAAGCCGGTTAGCCAGACGGCGGCAAGAGCGCGCGAACACGGCCCGAGACGGCGACGCTCTCCACACGTTTTTCTATATACCTGACGATACTTATGTACCCTTCTTCTTCTTCTTTTTTTTTCTTCTCGCCACCTCGCGCACCGTCCACCTGTTCGTTAAACTGTGTTTTTTTTTTCCTTTTCCTCAAAGCTCCGATTTTCAGTTTTTTGAGGTTATTTAACGTGCGACGTTGCAGCAGTAGGTATATCGCTGAGCTTGATTTGTTGATATAGTAATGAGTTTTGGGAATGATGCCAAAAAAGCCTACTGTTTTTTGTTACAAGTTAAATTAGATAATCTAGTTTCGCGATTCGAAACCCTTCCCTCCCGAGGCTAATGTTTACGACTTTATGTAACCGCGTGTGTATATTGTGATTATTGGAGGCGATTAAATGGCGTTGCGCCGCGTTTAATTTTACAAATTGGTGCGACGATAGCGTTGTTTTTCGAATCGGCGAAGGACCCCCGAAAGTAATAATTCGTTGAACTTATTTATTAAAAAAAAAAAAGAAAAAAGCGGACACATTGGTTACGGCGTAAATGAAATATTACGCGGAAGAAAAAGAAATTATTAAAAATTGCGCAATCGTACAAGATGTATTCCAGTAGTAACAGTTATTTGCGAAATATTTTGGTAAATATCGCATTTGTTGCGTTCACCTTGTTGTATAGGGATCGCGTCCATGTCGTCCAAAGTATTTTTTCGTGTCTCGGTAGCGCGCGAGATTTTTCAAATTACGTATTTAAAAAATTTGCCGAGTGAGCAACAGCGGCAAGCTTTTAGGTATGCGCTGCTGCCAAAATGCCTTCTTATGCTTATTATTAGAATCGCGTGTGGTAAAGGTGAAGAATGCACTTTTAACATTTTTGCGACTTCTTTCTACAAATGATTCATTTATTTTGATTCACTATATCATTTACCATTGAATTCAAAGGTTATTAGACGAGATCTTGGGCTGCGCCACGAACTTAAAATATACTCGGTAACCAAAATAATTTCTTACTTTGTTTTTTATTTGTACAGTAAACAATGTTTAAAATTAATCTGCGTGGCTCGTTGCTCGATTACTCGTTAATTTATTTATCAATGGGGGCTTTTAAATTGATCATCGTACGCTAAAGCTGTGGTAAAATAAAAAATCGATGGCAACAAAAATATGATCGTTATTGGTGTATTAATTTTCACGATGATGATGCAATGATTCAAATTAATGCAAAATGAAGGAGAAATCCGAACCTTTACTTACACAAAGGAAATAATCCCATTCTTTGGAGCAACAAGAAATTAAATCGTAACGTACTTTGATTTAGCCGGTACATATCTACTTCTCCTCAAATCTACACACGATGCAAAAATATATAAATCTTATTCGTCTTCTTCCGAGTACCTATTATTTTGTACTCTGTCGCATTATTATACAAATATTTCCCTTCGTATCGCATCATATTCAATTTGTTTAATCTTGGGTAAATCTTATTTTCAGATCGAACTTCCAGGGCGGAAGAGTCACCATGGGAGGAAAGCGAGGACATTGCACTGGTGGCTCACTGCCGCGCCGGCGAAGATCTTCTGCTTACGGTCAACTTGCGCTCCTCCGTCAATCCCGAGGATTACGAATTCGAACTGTGAGTTTTCTTTGGTAATGCGCGACACGGGGGAGGGTTAATGGCTTCGCGTATCTTGCTACGTCCCGGGACGCGTAACTTTGACAAGGGTAAACAAACACATGTGCTTGGTACGACGATGGAGACGCATGTATACAGGGATTGATGAGACAAAAGCCTTGAGATAAGCCGAGGTGCGCTTTTCTATTTTTTAGTACGATTGCTCTGTTTAGTGCACAGTCACACGAAATTTAAATTTATTTCGAATTAGTTTGGTTACCTGTGTTTAGTTGATGAAAAGAAAAAGTTACCTGCATTTTCTACATTTGATGTGGCTAAACTTTACTTTACCTTGGGATCATTGATAGTAAATAGTCACAGTGGAAAATCTTCGATTTAGTGAGAATAATGGGATAAAAACGTAGTTCTGTGGTCCCCTTCGATATACTTATTTTCATGGTGAATAAGTTTTCAAATGGACTACTTGGGTTTCAAGTCTAGGACTATTCTTGCTTACTAACAGATTATAGTTATTAGATTCAACCCTATAAGACAGTATTTATCGATAACAATTACTTATAAGATTTCATATCCTAAGATATACCATTTTGAATAAAAAAAACAGTTGTTTTTGGAACTTTTATAAGTGTTATCTTAAAATAACAGAGAAATTGATAATGTCAATTAAATTTCTAAAGAACAAGCAGCGAGATGTAAATTTTGAGCAAATTTCATCTTCTAAAAAGTGCTACCGAAAAATAATTTTATGCTGCCGCATAAATAACTTCTGCACAAAAATAATTTATAAAGTTTGTTTCGTTGACTGATTTCTCCTCTGATCGATCTAATAATAGCCTAATAGTAGCATAAAAATAAAAAATGTAGAAAATAAATTTTAATTTTAGACCTGTGTATTAATCTTTTAAAAAGTTTTTAAAATTCACTTTTAACACGTGACAAATTTTAAATTCAATTATTTTATGATTTTAAACTGAATTCAATTTTAATGGATGAGTTAAAGTTAGTTTTAATTAGTATAATAATAGTAAGAAGAGTACATACGGGAAGAGTATATTATTACAAAAGATATAACGTTGAAAATGCAGTTATTATATCGGTTTAGATTAAAAATTAAATAAATATCGTATGATTCTCGGTTTTACTAGATCAAGAAAGAAAAAATACTTGGTCTCATAATTTGAATCAAGCTGTGCGTAGAAATTAGTAATTTGCGAAACTAATGAAATGTCCGTAGATATTAAGTGAATTTGTGTAAATTAATTATATCTAATTATTTATTAAAATTCATTCCAAGTCTTGTCAAAAAAAAAAGTCCTTTTTACAATAATAATGCTAACGCGATATTCGATTATTCCTACTCTTATTTATTTCCATGGCATTATGCATTTTTTCTGTATTTAAATCTCTGTATTCGAACCATTCTCAAAACTGTATCAAGCGCTATCAACTAGTAATTAAAAAAAAAGTACAATCAACGCACACAGACGGATAGGTTTGGAAAAACTGCTCGTACACACAGAGAGGGACAGTCGGGCTTGCTCGCGGTCCCGCCAGCAAATTGTTCCGATTTCTGCGAGTCGTCGCTTGAGTCTCGCTAGCGCGGTTCTCTCGCTTTGTGCCAAGGATCGGCGCGAGGTGTTATTTCAAGCCGGCGTTAATTTAATTTCGCGAGGTCGGAATTATTCTCGTCGTGTCATCTCTTAGTCGTCGTCGTCGTCGGCGGCGGCGGCGACTTCGTCCACTTCAATGCCAGGGACAGAGCATTTAAACTTCATCTCTCGGCAATTCCCTTTTCCACTGGAATTCCGTTACATATTTGCAATAAAAAATCTCCGTAACGAGTCCGGTGTCTTTATCGTGGTGTACGACGTAAGGGAGAATCAGAGCTGAGTTTTAAGATGAGAGAGAGAGAGAGAGAGAGAGAGTTACGAGAATGCGCCGATTACGAAAGGCACGCGCGCGCGTCGAATTTAGCAGCGCTCGCGGTGAGCGCCTCTGAGTTTGTGTACGTGCACGCGGACGATTCGTGAGAAGAGATGGAAATCGCGTGCTCTCCCTCTTTCTCTCGATCGTTGCGTGTATGCATTTTTTATCAGTCGAGCTTTATTTATTTTATTTATTAAGCAAAACACCTGTTGGTAGAAATAGAAATATAGTGGAAATGTAAATATTGGGCAGAGATGTAATGCGATAAGTAGAATAAATCGAGTACAGCATGACGCATGCCAATCTGCGGCATATACAGTCGTCTATTCACGTATTAAAATCACTTAAAATATAATTGTGCAAAATTTTTATGATTTCTAGTAAACATTCATAAATGTACATAGATTTTAAATTTAACCCGTGGGTCTAGAAAATCATTTACGTACACGAATTGCGTTGATTATTTATTTTTGTTTTGATCCATATACCTTGCTAGAACGAAGTATAAAACTTGCATTTTAAATATTTGAACAGCCCAGCGGATAAACAAATCTACCAAAGTAAAGCAAATATTGGTTACAATAATAAAGCAGGAGCACACCTCATCTTAAGCCTACAACAATATTTCTAAATTATTTATGAATCTGCATTTGAATTAGTTCGAAACATAATACAAAAAATTTTCTATGGTTCGAATCTCATAGTATAAAATCCTCCTCCTTGACCAAAATCGCATCTTCCACTATCTCATAACAATTACAACAAACAAATTCCAGAGTATGCAATCGATCAAATTAATCGTTCAAATATCATCCAATCGCGCATTAAACGCATAAACATTCAAAGTTCTCAAAGAATTCGAAGCTGGGCGCAGCGATGAAGTGTGGCGCTGTTAGCAGAACGAGATTTGATGCAACCACTATATATATGCATAGCAGCGATATCAACGCCAATAAAATTTTTTCAAGTTCAAAAGCCCGTGACGCGCGTCTAGCGGTTCTTGACCCATTTATCGCGCGGCCAGGGTGCGCGTATAATGTCGGGATGCGCGGCTCGCCGTATAGGCTTAAAGTCACCGCAAGCGTGGTGGATTTCGGGTATAGAGAATAACTTACGTAAAGATGCACCGCGGCCGCTGCTGCTTTTCGACGACGATCGTAAAATCTTGATCGGTAAATTTACAAAATTCTGTTTTATAAGTACCCTATGCTGTTTTTTCGAATTCGACGATCTCGTGTTGCGGATTGTGTAATGCCGATGTTTGGATGATTTATTTAAATTTAAGTTCGCCTATGTTTTTCTCTATTAAATTAGTGAAATTTCACTTCGAACCAGTACGAATTCTATCATTGCTCGAAAATTAGTGTAACTTCCACTGGTTTTCCAATAAACGTTATAGAAATTCATCAGTGCTTGTACACTGATTTTTGCCTAGTGATCGATCTAGTTTTCATTATTTTAAATTATGAGAATTCAGATTAGCGAGGATCGGTTTGAATTCACTGAAAAAAATCGATATTTCTTAACAGAAAGCATATTACGTTACATCCAAGTCTTAGTGCATCTTCTGCCAGTGTTGGCACTATTTAGAAGGTTAAGTGCAAAGCTACGATAAAAATACAGCACATTTAACCCGGTTCCATAGTAAAATGCTGCCGTGAACATCTATATCGGTATGCATATTGTTCTTTGTGCACAACCATTTCTTGGTGTATCAGGATAACTCAGACATTGGACGGGTGTACATTTAAATACCTCGAATTCATCTCATGATATACCGAACGCGATTATACCGACCAGCTTATCCTCATCTAAACCGAATCCTCTCTATTTTACCGATCAGCGTAAAAGCTTTACCCGCGACACAACAAAAATAAACTCCTCGTTCCGCAGCAGATATCCATTGACGACAGCGAGAGAAAGAGAGAGAGAGAGAGAGAGAGAGAGAGAGAGAGAAAAGCCGCGTCTATAATAATTTGCGCGCTCACTCCCGCGACATCCTTAGCAGAGCCTGTCTCGCTCTCGCATATATATGCAGGCGTTCTATGTAGAAATAGGCCGCGGCGGTGGCGCGACGCGCAGCCGCGTCTCCCGTATGGCCCCGCGAGGCAGCGCAGCGTCTTCGCCGGGCTTTATTGTGACGTTTCGCCGCGGCGTCGCGACGTCGAACGACGCGTCCAAGCTTCTCTGCTTCGCGTGCTTGTGTGTGAATGAGCGCGTGTGTCTGTGTTGTAACGCGTGTTAACGTTATTATCGCGTTAAAGCGTCCTCGTTTTTATTTCGCGATCCTTTCGCTCCGAGCGCTCGCGAGCTTTTTTTTTTCTCTCTCCGCGCGAGCGATATTTTGCCCGTGAGATATAGATAGTGCGCCGTGGGAATCCGGGCGTTCGACCGGCGCGAGATCTGTTTTGATGGCGTCGAAGTTTATACCGAGCGTCTTTGTTGGATTCGTTACGCGCGCTTGCAACCGGGATATCTCGGAGTGAATGTATATATATATATATATCGGAAGTGCGGTGTTGGACTGTCTTTTAGTGATCCCGAATAGACAAAAGAGTTTGGTGGCAAAATTGGGTCGAGTGCGCACGCGGGTTAAATAAAGCGCAAAATACGTTGACGAAAAGTGTATTTATATATACATTCTTCGTAGTCGAGAGTCGCGGTTTTTTTTCTCTTCGCTTCGACTCATCGAGAGCTTCTTCTCTTTTTGCCTCGCTAATAACGAGAAATATGGAAGTGAGGTAGTTGCCGGGGACAGAAGTGTGTGTATACGCGTGTGTGTGTGTGTGTGTGTGTGTGCGTGTATGACACCCGTGAAAAATCCAGGTGTCGCGAAGTTTACTGTGGGTAATGAGCGTGCGAGGGCGAGAAATCAATGGATCATGACGATATCGAGATCGCGAAATTATTGAGGACGAGTCATGGGAAGTCAGTGCTGCAAATGCGACAAAGAGAAGAAATACTACATCGTGGGATCGAAACGGCGCTCCACATATCGGTAAAAAAAAACAACCCATCCCGCGTATAAACCGCCAAGAATAGCGGTATTTTTATCCATTCACGCGAAAGACGAGACACTCGCGTTGTGCACAAAGATAATAATAGAAAAAGTAAAACATCTATAAGGCCTTGCCATCTCCTAATACTTTCATTCGGTGTAATGACTTTTAAAGATTACATTCTAGATTGAGCCCAGCGCAGAGTCCGATTCACAATCAATCCCTTGTTAAACATGACATAAGCCTTTGGCAAATATATCTGCCCGTTATTATTAGACTACAAAAGGTATTTCGGTCATTTTTATCTTCATAAATAATGAGCCGAAACGGAGAGGGGTTCTAGCCCCCCACACACGCACGCACGTACACTTTGGTTTCGTTTGCCAATTCGGATTTTTCACGCCCAATCAGAAATAGCCGCTGAACAGTGTAGTGGTACACCTTTGAGCAGCAAACAAAGTTGTTGATAATTGAGAAAGAAAAACTAGTTGAGATGTGAAGGCATTGAGGATGGGGCACACACGCAGTGCACATGTGTGTGTGTTATGTGGGTCATGGTCACACATTGATTAGAAATAACTCTATTGGCGAGAGCGGACTATTTAAAATAAATCCATTTTTAAACGCTAATTTTTTTATCAGCTTGGGGATTCGAGACGAATGTTGTTTGGTTAATAATAGCGATATATTTTCGAAACGTTCCCGAATTGTAGTTTTTTCCTGATTTGTTGGCAAAATTTAATAGGTTTTCGAACAAACTGCGAGCTTTATCGAACTAAATTTTAGCTTCCAAAGAAAATAATCTGTTAACACCATAAAGTTAATAATAATTTTTTTAATATACCGATACCAGACCAATACAGAGACTTAGAAATAGATTCATGACGAAATAAAACCGGTTTAAAAATAATACAAGTTTGCAAATAATTATTTTTAACAAACTCGAGTTTAGTACGCATTGCATGAAAAATATTAAAAAGAATCGTAACGTGTCCATATGAATTAGCACATGATTTGGAAGAATATTTCTCGACGCAAAAGTACAGGAAGGAAGTGGTGAAATAGCAAGTCACTTGGCGCTCACACCAAATTCTGCAGGAATCCATATAATATATAAAATGTCTATTCGGGCCCGAGCAAAAGCACCGAAATACATCCTATTCGCGTTCACCACAGTGAAACCAAATAGTACAAAACAATGACTGGCCAAAAGACCCTCCTACAACCTACCGCTGGAACTCTAAATTACGGAAGAAAAGGGATAACACGATAAGCAGCAGCGCCATGCGTAAATAAAGTTCTCCACGTGCAGCGCAAGCATGTATTTTATGGGATGAAAGGCAGAACGAAAGGGAAAGAGAGAGAGAGAGAGTGGAAATTCGTTGAACAGCGACGATCCGTGGCGTTCGCGCGTGATGATCTAGAAATATCGCAACGCATTTGTGTGTGTGTGTGTGTGTGCCCGCGAGCTTCTCAATCCCCTCGTGTGTAACTGACGTAAGCTCGCATCTTTATACCCAGACGTGACATAACTCACGGGACGTCCGATGATCCCGAAAACCTCGCTTTTTGCCGATGCGGTGTTTCGTGAGAATTGATATATGTTTGAAAGTCCTAAGGGCTTTTAAGGAGAAAAGGTCGCGATCGTGGTGTTTTTTAGATTGATAAAATCGCGGGAAAGTCGCATATTATTTTGTAGCTTTACAACTTCGATGAAGGTGCTTGTATTTGAAGGATTTTTTGAGGTTTTGTACGTTAATTAAATGTTGATTAGTTTATTATGCGTGCACTACTGGCTTTGTTAGTTCAATTATTATTTTTTGATTAGGATATTCCCAGAAAAATATTTAATTATTATGGCATTCCATACTCAAAATGACATTTACTTTACGAATTTACTTATTTCAATCTTTTTAGATTTAAAAAGACGATTGTACTTAAGTAGCTATTATTATATCTCTATTTAAGTATAGTAATTTATCTTGGGACTTCCAATGGCGGATAGAGATGAATCGATAGTCAAACCAAAATTGCTGCTGATTCTGACTCACCAAGACTGAAACAAAACGAAGAGCTGAAATAATCAATCCTCTTTTATTTGAGAAATAAGTCGATGCTAGTAAACATTAGATTGATTTGGATTCTGCAATAGAGAAAGGTAACCTTTCGTTCTATGTTTATAAGAAACTGATGACGACGATTGCTCATCTTATTTTGGTGGATTAAAGAAGGCCTAAGTTATTGTTCGAATGATGATGAAAGTCTATGCTGTTGTTTAGATAGAAAAAATAAATATCGAATTAAAGAAAATTTGGAAACGCGCTGAATTAGGTACTTTATGGTCCATGATTCTTCAGACGTAAAACCACTGAACATTTACGTATCAAATTGGCACAGACACTCGTTCTTCCCACCCATTCAACCAATTTACCTTGGATACGTCACTGGAACGCGCATACTTATAATTTCAAGTTTTAGAAAATTCTTCCACAAGATATATAAGTAAGCGATACTTGGAGTTGCGCATGTAGTAACTTTTCACAGTTTAAATTGAGGAATTTTAGTTGTTGATTAGTATCAGAATTCCAAAAACTATCCTATCAATAGGTCTTGTAAAAACAAAATGCTCAATTTAAAAACAGAAATAATTAAGCAGTATTTAAACAAAAGCATCGAGTAAAAATATTCAAAATTTAAAGAAAAAGCTCAATCCGTAATTTGTCGCCGACGCTTCCAAGTCGTACGAGAGCGTTCAAGGTTGGCCCTCATTAGGGTGCAGTGCATTAGACACGCGGTTTCTCGGAATTCGGGCGATCTCGACTCGAAGCTATTACGCGAGAGGAGTTTGCGCAATGTCGCGCGCGTGAATGTGGTCTCTACGGTTGAATGAGAGACGCACACTCATCAGTGGAGGATCGCTGTAGCTATATGGGGTTGTTTTCTATGTGGGCAAGCCTATTTGCTCGTCTACTATAAAGTCTAGTATTTGTTTTGGCGGATTTTTAATATTTTTTTTTTCATTTTTTTATCATATTTCATCGCAGATCACGCTGCTGCTAGAATAGTTATTGGATCTAATATAGGGATGATATGTTCAACTAAAAACAATAAGACAGTACTGCAGTTGTGCAATGCTTCGATGCAGTACCGAAAACACGTCTCAATATCTACAGTGCCTTTTTTACATAGAAAAATTCGATTTTATATAACTAAAGTATTTGCATTTAACGGACTAGAAAAAGAAATTAGTCAATGACTTATTTTCATTAAACATATATAGGAAATATTTCAACAAAGTGATATTGTCAAAAAATATTTTTAAAGCCTGAAAATGTTATTCCCATGTAAAATTTGAAATGTAACTATATATTTTATAAGACAGGACGGGCTTAATATCTGCGAAAGTGGTTAATAAATTGAAACTTTCGGTAGCCGAATGTCGAGCGTATATATTAAGAGGGTATGCCGAGTAGCCGGTGAAAATCTTATTGGATGGGCGCCATCGCGTGTCATTATAGAGAAAACAGAGTCGTCGATCTGACATTTAGCATATTTCGCCATTGCCCTCGATTTAGTTGTCAATTAAAATGATAGGTTATTCTTCTGAATAAATTAAAATGTTTAAATAACAGTTTTCTACACATAATAACTAACACAAAAATGTACAAACGAGAACAATTACGTGCAAACTCGCGACGAGATTATAATCGATTGTTTTTTATTTATATTCGTGAAAGTTTTATTATTTACTGTTGTTCTCAATTATTTTTGAAGCTTAGAAAGATTAAGAATAAGGTTAATACAAATTTTTTTACAATTTCATACATTAGTTTTACGCGTATCGCATTAATCATATTCGCATTATGCGTATCTCCTTCGTTTTCATTCGCAATATATTAATATTGCGAATGAAAACGAAGGAGATACGCGTAATGCGAATAATCAGGTGGTTATTTAAACGGGAGATTTTTCTACTTTTCAAAAACGATTCGATCATTCCTTCATGTCAAATCGATCACTCACCGCGTACAATTTGGCTCGTACAATAAATCCTCCCACAAGCACTGTAAACGCAATAGCCTCTGAAAAAGGAGTCTCGATGACGATTGGCTGCAGGTACCGAGGGGAGCCGCCGATGCCGAGCGACCGTTTCCGCGTAGAGGCGCGTGGGAACGTGGTACAGCTGACGCTACAGCACGCGAGCAGAGATGACGCGGGCCACCATTACGCCCTAATAGCCAAGAAGCTGCCGCACGACAACGAATCCGAGCGACTCTTCTCCAGGAGAGTACACATGAGCGTCGACGAGCCCTCCTTCACCGAGGAGGGCGATCCGCCCCTCTTTCTGCGCCGACTCACTGACCTCACCGTCAAAGTCGGCACGAGGACGCGCTTCCTCGTCGAGATACGCAGCGCCACAGATCCAAAGGTCAGTTTTATCTTTCTGCTGAGTGTTTACGTGTGACCAGCGAAGTTATATTGAATTAATGGTCCTCGGTGGGGATGAATGAAACTTTTCATCGTAATATTGCGTTTAATAGGAAAATTATTTTTAACTTGTTATATTTTATCTTTTTACGATATATGTTTGAGTTTGTCACTAAAAATACTGTAAAAAATTTCATACATGGTTAATTTGTACAATTAAATTTCATTATCTTCACTGAGGACCATTTCATTTGAAAGTGCTGTCAGAAATCTGTCAAAATAAACGTTGAGTTACTTGAAGTACCAGGAAGTTATACATTTACATTGTATTAAGCTATCTTTAAAAGTAGGTGATAAAACAATTTAAAATTAAAATCTTAGCACTTCTTCGTTATCGCGCTAACATTGATATTGTTCGATTATCTATACTACAGAAAATGCTGTAACTTAATTAAAACATTTTATCCATAATTTTGTAATAAATTATTTTTCTGAACAGTGCCTAGATGTTTCTAATTTAAGAACTGTGAAAACAGGAATAGTGAACAAAAGTGAGAAAAGCATTCGGTATCTAGACATAGAGCAACGGCTGCATTTAATTATAACTGCCCGGCACGCAAAGTGAGAAAATCCCAAGTAAAACAACGAATCATGATTACCGAGAAGACGCGAAAGCCTCGGAGAGAGAGAGAGAGAGAGAGAGAGAGAGAGAGGCAAAGATTAGCGTTTAATCGACTAAATTTGGCTTGTACCATCGGCAGGGACTATAACGTAGGAACACATAATACAGGATGAGAAAGTTCAAAGCACTTGGTTTTCGGCGTTCGAGCTCGAACGTCGAGCCGATATTTCGTCGTCTTCCGCATGTTTCCACACGTTATGCGTCGCGACGCTTCAACCCCGACTGACCGATGAACTCGACTGTGAATTACGCGCGTATTCGAAAGGTCCACGACCTCTCTCACTCTCACTCTCCGTGCTACTATTATTACGCATTGTTGTAACGGGCACCGGGTGCTTTTATTGAAGGCATGCGGAGGAGCTTTAAGTCGCGTAAGGAATGCACGGATTTATGGCGGTTATACGGCCCGAGATTTTATGGATTCCGCGCGGGAGTGTGTGAGCTTTTGACGTGTGTGACAAATATTTGACACGCGGAAAAAATAGAGTATGCGTATATACCGACACCGAACGCGGCTATGAAATTTCCTCTGGACCGCGTGTCTCGCATGTAATTGGTTTAATTTTGGAGCTTGATTTTATTTTTAGGCTTAAGCCATGGGGTTCCGAGTGGTGGAGATTCGCGTCTTCGATTTTTAGAGGGATTGCCAACTACTGTTTGCGCATATGACTTCGTAATAAACCCGATTTTTGAGTAAAAGCTTTTTGAAACGATAACGACGAGATGGCTGCAAAAAATTGTAGATAACAAATCAGATCAGGGTCAGTGAGGATGCACAAAATTAAACGTTCGAATTATTTGTGCATTCACGTATCTATCTGTATACAGTTGTTGTTAATCAGAAGATAGATGATAATTATTATACAGTATTGATCGAGCGATAGAAAAAGCTTTTAAATCTTACGAGTTACCGAATGTTACCGAATATGCCCAACATTCTTCGCATTAGAATAATCAGAATGACTTATATGCGCGCCGAGCAGCCATCCACTATATAACTCACATTGTTAAAATTATGCATTGACGTGTTTCCTGAGTCATCTCGGTGCAGCCTCAGCTGTTGCTATACATACCCAGCGAGCGAACGTAGATTTATAGTTTTGCAAGGCGAACCCTCGTCTCAAAGGATCGAGATAGCGAAAGAATGAGCCAGAGAGAGAGAGAGAGAGAGAGAGAGAGAGAGAGAGAGAGAGAGAGAGAGGGAGAGAGAGAGAGAGAGGTTTAAAGCTATTAAGAGGCTCGCGAACGGGGCTCGTCCGTGGCCGCTGCATACACACACAACCAAACACGCACACTTTAATTATGATCCAATTTTAGGTGACTTGGCACAGAAACGACGAGCCGATCCAGGCGGGCCCGAGGTTCTCCTTCGTCCACGAGGGGAACTTTTATTGCGTCGATGTAGCACCAGTGACCGTCGAGGATCAAGGCCACTGGACCTGCATGGCGGAGAACCGTTCCGGCCGATCCTCCTGCACTTCGCATCTCAATGTCCTTGGTAGGAATTCCATGACACACGAAGGGGGAGGGGAAGTCTGCATTAACGATCCGTTATGCGGTTTTACGAGAGAGTCCGGGCTGTTTTAGTTCGTAAAATCTTTATTGCACTGGCCGGTGTGTATGTAAACGCTTTTTTGATCACCTTTCCGATTTCTTGATGCTTAATTGTTTACGATGAGTGGGTATACGACGCGAATTGATGCCGATATATAAGCGGCACAATTTGTTGGATTAAGGAAGTATAGTGGGCGTTTTTATTAGGGAACCTGTTGCTGTACTTTGTGGAGTGAATGCACTTTAATTAAATTTACCGAGCATAGAGTTGTGGTTGTTGAGTAAAAAATCTATATTTGTAACGTATAATACGTTGTAATAGTGATTGGAATTTATTCAAATATAGATTTTAGTGCGAGGAAAATTTTTTCGTATTTTTTTATTTATTAGTAAAGGAAAAGACTGTTCATGATCACTAAGAATTTTATGTAATTTTTAGTTCCAAAAGCTTATAAGAGGCCAGAGTTCTTAAGCGAACTTCGTGCATTGCTAACTGAAACCGGCACAGTATCATTAGAATGTAAAGTAATCGGAATCCCCACACCAGTACTAAAATGGTTTAAGGACGACAAAGAAATTAAAGCTGGCGATGTGTTTGCATTAACGGCTAATCCTGACGATCCTACGTCTTTGGGCACATATACGTGCGAAGCGGTGAATTGCATGGGAACAGCCTATTCATCATCCAGAGTAAGTAAAAGTGTTAACAGAGCTTTTCATTATTGTAAAAGAATGTCATTGAAATAGATTCTTTTTGGTCATTCCGTGTAAAAAATTCTTTTAGGTTCACGTTGTTGGCAAAGGAAGTAGAGAAGGGTCTTTGAAACCAGCTGACTCTTTAATAATAACGGGAGATCCACCAATTTTTAAGAAAATTTTAAGAGATGAGTCTTGTCGAATTGGAGAAAGTCTTCACTTATCTTGTCAAGGTAAAAAGATTTGAAGAGTACTGTTATTTTATCTCATAGCATTTTAATATTTTTCAATGAATTTAAAAAAATTATTCTTTTCTGATAAATAATGTAACTACTGCTTTTTGTCATGAAGTTCAAGTACCACCTTGGCCGAAAGAAATAACATGGTACAACAAGGAGGGGCGTGTAGAAGACGATGATCGTTATAAAGTTAAGGAAGATGGACTTGGTGGCTATTCAATTCACGTATTACCAGTAGAAGCTGTCGATGAAGGCGAGTGGAAATGCGTTGCCACCAGTACCGAGAACGTCAAGCAGTTTACAACATGTTTTGTCGCAATGTCCAGTAAGAAAGCAATGTGATTTCTCATTTAATAAATAGTTCACTATATAATTTGAAAATAATAATAATAATTGCATAACTTCAAAATGAATTTTTCAATTTTGTAAGTAAAATCGAATTTGTGCTTATCAAATTTTCACAATGTCGATACACTTTGTTGGCAGTTCCAAAGAACTACAGAAAGCCTCGATTTATGGAGAGCTTGAAAGCAGTATTGACGGAGGAAGGTCTAGTATCATTCGAATGCAAAGTTGTCGGTTTCCCAACACCTTTACTAAGGTGGTTCAAAGACGGGCAGGAACTTAAGCCAGGAGATGTTTACCAGCTGACTGGAACCAATTCCTTAGGTAAAATTATTATAGAAAAGATATTAAATTAAAGTTACATATTTTTAAATATTTGATTTTTTCTTCCCAGGATCGTATTGTTGCATTGCGAAAAACTGTATGGGTGAAGCTAAGAGTACAGCGGAATTGACAGTGGAAGATATTCAAAATCAACTGAACGAAGAAGAGCGTCTTCAGCTTTTGACTACAAATCAGCCACCGAAATTTATCAAAGGCCTCAGAAGCAGCGAAGCAAAAATCAGTGATGACTTTAAGTTTTCTGTTCAAGGTACTAATTTTATTAGACTTTATTTATCCACACCTAGAGTACGTTTTTTATTTTTAATTTATCCATCTTAATAATTTCAGTCAGTGTTTTGCCAGAGCCGGATTTGGCTTGGTATCGTGACGATCACCCCATTCAAACTGAAGACAGATATCGAGTAGAAAGAGAAACTCTTGGCATTTGCCATTTAGAAATCCAGAGGCTCGAGTTTTGCGACCAGGCCGAATGGAAATGTGTTGCTAGCAACGATTTCGGCCACAGCGTAACTTCGTGCTTCCTCAAACTTATCATTCCAAAGCATTACAAAAAACCTAGATTTTTGGAAAACTTGCGTGCTATTTTGTCTGATGGGGGCGCTGTAAATCTCGAATGTAAAGTTATCGGTGTACCGCAGCCTATGTTAAAATGGTATAAAGATGGAGAAGAACTCAAACCAGGTGACATTCACAGGATAATTTCTGGTCAAGATGGAACGTGCTGTTTAGGTACTTACACATGTGAAGCAACAAACTGCATGGGAACTGTAAGCAGTTCTGCTTCACTTCTTGGTTTCGAAGGTATATTTATTTTTATAACATAAATGAAAATCTTTCATTTATTTCAAGGTATCTGATAATAATGATATTATTATATTAATTTCTAGATCGCGTTTCTTCAGCTCGAAGCTTAGATAGTAGTACTCCTATAATATCTCAACTAGATCATGAACATGAATTAGCAAGAAATCTTTCGTTATCGACTATTCACGAAGAAAGAACATCCCAGTTACTGGACACTGCGCAAACTGATCATTCCGTGACTCTTGATGATCGGGGAGAAGTTTCGTTTAGTTTCGACGGTAAAGAAGTTTCTGTCAGTCTTTATGAAACACCTGATCTCACAGAAGAAGAGGCGTTGCAAATAGTTGAAATGTATGCTGATCAACTTTCAGAACACGTTACAGGTGATTTGCATTTATTAATAAATTTATTTATAAATTTAATATTATTTGAATTATACATGACCTTGTTTATGCTTATATTACAGAACACAATGTTGTGGAACTACCGCCAATGCGATTTGTTAAAGAGACTTCTAATTCTGGTAACTTGTTAATGGAGGCAGTCGTTATCGATGTATCACCAGACTATTTTGTTAGTGTTGAAGAGGGAGATGACCTGCGTACAGAAGCTGACCTTGAAGATATGTCAATCATGGATGGTGTATCACTATCATCACCGTTAACTGAATCTTTAGATGATGGTAAACTACCAACACGTCCGCCAAGACGAAAATCAGGAAGCGTTTCAATAAAAACTCAAGAGCAACAAGAATCGGAAAGTTATCACAGTGCGAAAGAACCGCTAACATCGCTCAACAAGAAGAAAGATGATTTCGATATCGAAATGGATGTTGACAGTGAAGCATTTATAGATGCTCTTTCGTCAATTCGTACAAGAACTGAAAGTATTGCAGCAGATGCTGAAAATCAAAAAGATGTGAGAAAGAGAAGTATAAGTGGAGGTTCCAGTCTTGAAGCTGCCGATTCATCACTAGATTCTGTTTCTGGAATAATGAAAAAGAAGAAGAAAGAAGAAAAGAAAACAAAGAAAAAACGACGTCTTGGAGAAAAAGGAAGCTCTGAAGAATCTTCATTGGGTGTCGAAGATGAAGAAAAGCAAAAGAAAACATTGGAAAGTAAAGTATCCTTTGCTGATGAAGAGGATGAAAAATCTTCCAGAGTAAACAAAGAAAAACTAGTTGATTTACTTCGACAAATTTCTGAACCTGTTTTAATTATCAGAGAAGCTTTAATAGATTCAGATATTCTTTCAGAAGATGAAAAGTTAATCAATGCATTTGTAACAGACAATGTTGTGATACCAATACAAGGCCTTTGTGAACTAATTGCTGATATAGAAACAAACGCATTGAAAAGTGCAGGCGATAGGTCATTAATTCAAAATGTACGGATTTCAATTCTAGAAACGATTGGAGGTCCAACGGAGGAACTTTTGAGAGGATTAGAATTGTTTAGACGTCAAGAAGACGAAAACAGCATACAAACGAATCTATCAATATTAGAATCATTAGTAGATCCGGTTGATGAAATACTTTATGGTTTGGCCAAACTTGAGTACGATTTATCTGGTCGAAATATAAGTGAAAGCCCAGTTGTATTAGAGAGAACGATTCGAACAGCTGATAGACTTGGATTAACTCTAAAGGAAGTAAATATTGAAACAGGAAGTATGGTGATACCAGCTCTGCAAAAAATTCATCAAACATTGACAGCATATTTGAATAGTGTGACATTAAATCAGGTAAATTATTTATTAATAACTTATTAAAGTGTTCATTCATATACTATCTAATCATTTTTAATATAAATAAATAAATATAAATAGATATACTATCTAGTCATTTTTAATATAAATAAATAAATATAAAATTTAATTTTTAGTTTGGCGGATGGACAGAAAATATTGATGCAGTACTTGTAGAGTCGCTTGCACGACCATTAGAAGATCTCGAGCGCTCGTCAAAATACATTATTGGTGTTTCTGAAGAGTCGCCTGATATAATAGGAAGAATGTCAGGATCATTTAATGAAATAATATCACGATTAGATGCACTAGTAGTTGCACTTGACGGCTATGAAAGTGATCATAGAACACAATTTGTAGTGAATTTGAAAACATCTTTGGTTGCAGCTGCAGAAGAACTCTTGAAACCTAAAGATGAAAAAGCCGATAGTTTCGATGAAGCTCATAATTTACCAGAAATGATAGTGGACAACCTTATTGATGCTCAAACTTGTATCAATGCTGTTTTACACGAAGCAGATGCAGTCAACGATCAGAATGAAACTAAATCACTTCGAACGTCTGAATTAGCATCTAGTTTAGCAGAACTAAGAAATTCATTGTCATATGCAGTTCATAAAACTACTACATTGAGAATGGATGAAACACTTGATGCATTAATAAATTTAAAAGAGCCTTTAATTGATTTGCAATTAGCTCTTTCAACTGATCGAGTACCTGCCGAGATATCGATTATTAGAAATATTGTTTTTCCTCTTGATTCATTAAAACAGGTTATGTATACTATAATCAAACATGCTGGAAAATCTGAAATTGACATCGAAACGCAACACATAATTGAATCAATTTATACAATCGTGGGAGATTTAAAACAACAAATTCCAATGCTATTGGAAGGACTTGAGCAAGAAAAAAATGATGAGAAAGCATTTATAACTAAAACTAAAAGTATCGATGTTAAATCAGCAGTGCAAGAGAAAATCAATAACTTACAAATGGCGTCAGAGTTAAGTACCGTGCATTTCGAATTAGCTAACATTCTGGAAAAATGGGATAAAGTAATAGGAAACGTTGGTTCGTCTCCTGTGTTTTTAGAAATAAGTGAACTAAGACAAAGCATTGGCAATTCAGCAGTTGCTATAGATAGAATATCAACAAGTGAAGAGACTAATGTTGACAATTTCGTGGAAGAACTATTAAATTTGAAAGAACCATTATTAAAGTTACAAAATACTTTAGTAACAGAAGACTGCACCCTACAAGAACAGCGTGTAATCACTGAATTACTTGAACCATTAAACAGGTAGGTGGTTATATAGATATATAACTAATGATTTTCAATACAATAATATTAGGACATGCTAGTTATAATCATGTTTTTTAGGTTACAGGCAATTGTGATTAATTTTGCAGAAGAAGTTGTTCAAACCGGAGCTATTACTTCTGTAATAAATTTAGTAGATGATATTAAACAAGATATTACTCTTCATGCCAAAATTGCTACTAAAAATGCTGTTGAAGAAACATTCGATATAAAAACGGAAAGTTATTCTTCCATGAGTCTCGATAATAAAGATTTTCAGGAAAAAGCTTATATGCAAACAACTTCAATTGCACTAGATGAAGCAGCGATAAATGAGCCGTCATTTATAAAACAAGGACCTAGTAATGTACAACAAGAAGGTGATCAATCTCAATATTCGGAAATATCTAAAGAAGTTTCTCAAGAACTTATACAATTCGATATATCAACTGGATCGATCATTGATGATGTTGAGGGCATGTCTGCAGAATCTCCTATTCAAATGCAAAGAAATTTAGATAAAATAACTGAGAAACATGTTATTTATCCTAAAGAAGAATTTGCTTTAGCGATATCTCAGTCATTAGAAGAAATCCAACAAGATATATCGGGAATTTTAGAAGAATTTGAACAAGAATCTGTAACTGTGCCTCATCCAGTTTCTCGTTTAGGTGAAGCTCTTGAGAATCTTCGTAGAACTATTTTAGTAGTTCGTTCGAATATTTCACAAATAGCATTGGAAATATCCGATGCTAATTCTGAATCTTCACATGCTGAATCTTACGAGAGTGCAGAGCGAATATCAATATCTTTGAAAGAATTGCTGCAACCGATCTTAGAAGTTCGCGAAGCATTAGCTCAAACACAAGATCATAGAGCACCTGAATTACTTCTTTTAAATCGTCTTGATCAACCCATACGAGCTATCGAATTTAATGTCTTACAATTGGCTTTAGAAGCACATTCTCACACAATAGAAAGTGAAGAAACATCTAGTCGTGCAAGTTTAGATGCCATGGCACGTGCACTTGAAGATATAGAATCTCAAATTCCTCTTGCTCTTGATGAAGTAAATTCACGTCAAGAAATGTTCAATATTTTACGTAATGTTTCAAAACCGCTTGAGGTTATTAAAGAAAGAATGCATGAAGTATCCTTAGACATGTCGAATGAAGATAATTTGGAACTGGATGTGGCAAACATACTTACAGAACCAATAGATAAATTCAGAGATGCATTAAATGAATTGTTCATACGAATGGGTACCATCGAACAACATGAAGATAAAAATAAACAAGCAACGTTATTGTTAAAATATTTAGTTGAACCTCTTGTTGAATTGCAAAGTTCATTGTCTGTTGTTAGAAATAGTAGGAAAACCTCGATCGCTGAAGCTGGATTATTGGATGAAAGGAAAAATGTTATATTACGAGCCATGGAAGAAGTAAGATATGGAATCGATAGAATTCGTAATGAAGTTAATAAAACAAATGAAATAACTCCATTTGAAAAACTAATAGTTTCATCAGTAGATGATTTAGATTCTGCAATAAATTTAGTTCAAAATCAAGTAAGGTAAATATATCATTTTATTGTTAACGATGTAAGTATTTAATGGTTTTGGGGGATAGATATTTAAAATAATTTTTTTTTTTAGCAAAGCCAATTATGCAAGGCGGCACAGCTGTTTAGGAACTTTACAACAAAGAACTGTGGTACCATTACAACAACTCGGTGAAAGTATTGTAGCTATTGAAGAACAGATGGATGAAAGTTCCTTGGAAGCTATTCTCGAACCGTTAGAAACACTATCCAAACAAGTACAGTTGGCTCAAACGCAATTTTTGCAGTTGTCGGATCAACCTTTAGACGAAGAAGCGATTATTGAAGGCTTTTTATATCCTGCACAACGATTACTTTCATCATTAGAATCAATGAAACAAAATGGAAGTATTACTATTCGTGATGATGCTATAAATCTTCTGCATGATTTAGGTGAATGTACCACAAATTTTAGTACAACACTTTTGGAATTACAGAATGAGTTAATTGAGGAAGGTGGTAACGAAAAAGCTTCTGTTATTGAAACTTTATCAGCAGTTTTAACACCACTTAACAACATAAAAAATCTTATTAATGAAATGTCAGAAAATACACAGGAATCATCTCAATTATCGCAAACACAAGCAAAGGATGTTACTGATAGTAACAAGAAAGTGTTAAGCAACGAAAAAGATGAAAATGAAAAACAAATAGATAGCAGTAAAATAAAAGAAAAAGATAATATTCCAACAGTATTAACAACTGTTGAGACGATCGTTGATGAATTTATAGAGGTTTCAAAACGAGAAACTGAAAGTTTAACAACGCTAAAATTTGCTAATGAAGAAATGCTGTCAGAAGATGAAAAAGAGCACAGTAATGCCGCAAAACATATTGAAACAAGAGAGGCTAGTGTAATTGATGAAAAGGGTCTGGAAGAACATAAAGAAGTAATTTCAATTCCAGTTTATTCGGATAATAAAACACAAGAATGTATTGAAGGTAGTGTCGATGATATTGTAGAAAGAACTGATCTTATTGCAGAAAGACGAGATAGTGTAACTGCTGTATGGTCTTTAATTAATGAACCCTTAAATAATTTACAAGAATCTATTACATTAATTCTTGAAACCCCTGCGGTAATAAATGTGAGTAAGAGAGGTGAAGAAAATACTGTTGAATATGAAATAATTACTGATCGCTTAAGAGAGTTACAAATATCGATTGGAGCTATGCAAGAAATAGCTGGTAGCGATTCAGATGAAATTACAGTCACCTCTTGGCAAGAAAACTGTTTACCAGCTTTGCAAAATTTAGCTTTATCTTTAGAAAACTTAGGAGAGCACATACCAATGCTAGCAAGCTACAACACCGTGACCGAAACTGCTACTTCTGATGCTAAAGAAACAACTGATAATACTGAACTTGCGAATGCATTGAAAACATTAATTGTACCGCTTCATGAATTAAGGGAATGTTTAGGATTAATTGTTGAAGAACAAATGCCTTATGAGTCAAATCTTATGGAAATGTCAGCTGACAAAATAAACGAATTAAAAAAAGAGAAAGCTGAAGTTATTACACAAGATGCTGAAATTATTATTGATACAGGAAAAGGGGAAGAGGAAACCGTTGAAGAATTACTCACCGAAGCTGAACACATTTCAGAAGATTTGCAAGGCACAGAAATAATGCCATCGAAAGTTCAAGTTGGGGGAGTGGATGAAGCGTCTATTAAACAACATGTACTAACTGAAGATACCACGACTGACGAAAGTATTAAAGAAATGAAAGAATTTGCATCTGAGGGTTCAATAAAGACAAAAATGATTATTGATGAACATAAAACAGAAGACTTTGCAGCAGTAGAACAAGCTAATGTTAACGTTATGGAAGGTACGTTTGATGTAAAATCAGCAATACAAGAGACAATAACAAATGGCTTACAAATGGCTTCAGAGTTAAGTACAGTACATTTTGAATTAGCAAACATTTTGGAAAAATGGGATAAAATTATGGGAAACATTGATTCATCTCCTGTGTTTTTAAAAATCAGTGAATTAAGACAAAGTATTGGCGATTCAGCGGTTGCTATAGATAAAATATCAAGTATAGAACCGAATGTTGACAATTTTGTAGAAGAAATATTAAATTTGAAAGAACCATTATTAAAAATAAAGAATCTTCTACTAGCAGAAGACAGCACATTACAAGAACAACACGCGATTGTGGAATTACTTGAACCATTAAATAGGTAGGTGGTCTTAAAGAGATATAAGTAATGATTTTTATTACAATAATATTATATAATATTTGAATTCATGTATTTTAGGTTAAAATCAACCGTGATTAACTTTGCGGAAGAAGTTGTTCAAGCCGAAGTCATTACTTCAGTAACTGATTTAGTAGATGATATTATAAAAGATATTAACAAAATTAAAGAATCTGCGATTGAAGGCATAATGAAGACAACAGATATTATTGATGAACATAGAACGGTAGACTTTGCAACAGTAAAACAAGCTGATGTTAATGTTACAGAGGGTACATTTGAAAAAGATCAGGAAGATAAGCAAAAATTAGTAAAAGATGCAGAACAAATAACTATAGAGAAAATGGCTGGTATTCAATCACTCGAAATACAAGAGCAATCCATTGACAAACCTTTTAAACAGCATGTACAGATCGAAGATACCTTGATTGATAAAAGTACGACAGAGTTAGAAAATAGTTCGAAATTAAAAGCAGAAGAACAAGCTAATATTACTGAGCAAATATTGTCACAAGAAGTCACAGTTGAAGAAGTAATTGCTGGGGATGCGATCGAAGATCTACAGACTTCGGAATTAAAGAACTTGAAAACTAAAGAGGTTAAAATACATTCTCAAGATTACATACAAACTGAAGAAGTGATAGCTGATGAAACTGTTCAAGAATTAAATAACGCTAAATCTGCACTAGAAACTGAAAGTAAAGCATTGCTTCTTGAACAGTCTGTCGATGAGCAAATATCCTCTACAAAAATTGTCGACGATATAGCTGAAAGTCCACAACTTATTCCAAAAGAAGGAATTACAGAGTTAATAAGCAGTGTTGATAAAACAGATGTTCGTGAAATTGAACCTATGTTACTAGAGACGGATAATGCCGAAGTTTCACATGAGATGGATATAAAAGAACATGCAGATACAGAGGAAATTATTGCTGATGAAAGTGCTACAGAATTAACGGATTCACACATTTTGTTAGAAAAAGAAAATAAAATATTAGTGGAAACTTTAGAAGATGAACAATTATCATTTGAAGTTGCATCTGCAAATCAAGCCGAATCTTTATTTGCACCAGATTTAAAAGCAGTAGAAGAATTAAACAAAGAAAGGGTAGAAATAATTGATGAGTCTGCACACAGTGAATCAGAAGATTTAAAAGTAACGTCATTAGAAACTAAAGAAGCGAATATAAAAGAAGCGTCTCTTCAAGAACATGTTGTAGCACAAGAAATAGTGGTTGATGAAAATATTAAACTTATGGACGTACCAACTAGTGTCACAGACGTTGGCAAAGAAATATTAGTACAACCAGAAGAAGGCCATGAAGACTATGGCAGAGTGATTCAGAAACAAGTTGAAAGCATGGTACATTCTAATCTTGAAGATGAACTGAAAAACAAAATTGTTACTGCTGAGATAATAGGTGAAGAGGATACTGATGACTTAATAAGTATGGATTCATTAAAATTAGAAAAAAGAGAAGCTGAAAATGTCCATATATTGGAAGAAACGCCTATTATTACAGAGGAAGTTGTCAGTGTGGAAAGTACACAGAACTTAGACAGTTCAGAAGAATCAATTTTATTACAAAAGGAAGCTGCGCTTACTACAGTAACAGACGAAGAGAAACTAATAAACAAAGAGGATGTTAAAATAACTACTAAAGAGGAAGAGATAAAAAAGCAGTTGGAAGACAAGGAACCCAAGAAAGATGAAAATGAGTGTTTGGCAGAAGACAATGAGAAACGAAAAATCAAAGATCATGAAATAGAAGGTAAACAACAAGCAGTAATTGAAAACAAAGAGGAACGTGAAAAACAAAAGCAAATGGAAGAAGTTAAAGAACTAAGAAAGGAAGAGATAAAGACCGTTGAAGAGATCAAAGTGGAAGAAGAAGCGGAGCATAAGAAACAGGAAGACGCTATCCTAAATGAGGAAAAACTTAAGGAGGAGCAGAAGCGTAAGAAATTGGAAGAAGATGAACATAAGGAAATCGAAGATCACCAAAAACAAGAAATAGAAATATCAACCAAAGAGGTAAAGCAGTTGAGCCAAGACGAATCCGAAAAGCTTAAAATGCAGGAAGAACCACAAGTACAGCAGCAAGATACAAAAGAGATTAATCAAGACCAAGAACATAAAAAACAAGAAGATGAAGTTAAGAAGCAACAACAAACTGAAAAATTAATTGAAGGAAAAGAGGAACTTGAAGAGCAAGGTAAAGCTGAGAAGGTTAAACAAAAACTTGCAAGACTTGAAGTGCAAGAGGACAAAGCCAAGCTGGTGGAAAAGCAAGCAGAAGATAGTAAAATTCAGCAAGACATTCAAGAACAGAATAAACAACAGGTCGAAGATGAAAACCGAAAGTCTGAAAGTCAGGAAAGCAAAGACTCTAAAATGCTGCAAGAAGAAAATATCTTGCAGATAGAAGCTGAAAATCGCAAAAAAATAGAAGAATGTGCGATAATACAAGAAGCTGATGTTGTTGATATTGATACTGATATACAGAAGAATGAACAACAAGCTTTATGGACCCTAATTAACGAACCATTAAATAGTTTACAGCAATCTATTTCATTAATTTTTGAAAATTCTTCAGCTATCGATGCTCTTCATGATGCAGAAATAAACTCGGAGCACGCTAATAGTATTGTGCAATGTTTATCAGATTTACAAACTTCCATTGCTGCTGTTCAAGATGTAGTTAGCGATGATTCCGAACAAATAACAACTGCCTGGCAAGAGGAAAGTTTACCTGCATTACAAAACTTGGCTTTGACTTTAGAAGGATTAGGGACTCAATTGCCTATTATAGCAGGCCAATTTATTGGTACGCAAGATGATACCCTAGACACAGAAAAGTTGGTTGATTCTATTGGTGTAGGGACTGTTTTACAGACATTAACCTCTCCTCTAAGAGAGTTAAGAGAGCGCTTAGGACTAATAGTAGAAGAACAAACAATGTATGAGCCTATGGTTGCACAATTTGACTCCCAAGTTATAGCAGATAGCAATGAATCGGCTAACATTATTACACAAAATGAAGAATTTGGTTTTGCTGAAGTTAATCAAGAAGAGAAATTGCTTACTGCAGTTCAAAAGCCTAAATCTAATGATGATAACCAAAGTAAACAAGCAGAAGAAGATACTCAAGAATTAGAAAGATTAGAGCAGAAGTCTGTCGACAAAAAGGACGAAACAGATAAGTTCATGAATAAAGATACGAAACAAGAAAATAAGAAGACCGAGAAAGTAGATAAGGAAAAAGACATTGAAACTGAAAGTCTTCAAAAGCATGAGGAAGAAAATAAGAAAGAATTAGCTGCACAGCTTCAAAATGAGGAAGGAGAATGTAAAAAGCAAGAAGAAATCGAGAGACTTAAAAAGCAAGAAGAAGTGGAAAGAGAGACAGAGGAATGTAAAAGGCAAGAAGCAGCCGAGGGACTTCAAAAACCAGAGGAAGTACGTAAGGCACAAGAAGCGGGAAATCTAAAAAAAGAAGAAGACGAACACAAAAAACTGGAAGAAGCTGAGAAACTTAAAATGCAAGACGAAGAACGCCAAAAACAAGAAGTGGAGAAACTAAAGACGGAAGAGGAAGAACGTAAAAATAAAGAAGAAGATGAGAAATTGAAGAAAGAGGAGGATGAACGTAAAAAGCAGGAAGAAGCCGAGAAGCTTAAAGAGCAAGATGAAGAACGCAAGAAACAAGAAGCTGAGAAATTAAAGAAGGAGGAAGAACGGAGAAAGCAAGAAGAAGAAAGTAAGGCACAAGAAGTGGAGAAGATAAAGACGGAAAAGGAAGAGCGTAAAAAACAGGAGGAAGCAGAAAAAGCTAAAAAGCAAGAAGAAGAACGTAAAAAACAAGAAGCGGAGAAAATTAATAAGGAGGAGGAAGAGCGTAAAAAGCAGGAAGAAGCTGAAAAACTTAAAATGCAAGAGGAAGAACGCAAGAAACAAGAAGCTGAAAAGTTGAAGACGGAGGAAGAACGGAAAAAGCAAGAGGAAGAACGCAAGCAACAAGAAGCGGAGAAGATAAAGACGGAAAAGGAAGAGCGTAAAAAACAGGAGGAAGCCGAAAAAGTTAAAAAGCAAGAAGAAGAACGCAAGAAACAAGAAGCGGAGAAAATTAAGAAGGAGGAGGAAGAGCGTAAAAAGCAGGAAGAAGCTGAAAAACTTAAAAAGCAAGAAGAAGAACGCCAGCAACAACAAGCGGAGAAATTGAAGAAGGAGGAAGAGGAACGTAAAAAGCAAGAAGCCGAGAATTTGAAGAAGGAGGAGGAAGAACGCAAAAAGCAGGAGGAAGCTGATAAAGTTAAAAAGCAAGAGGAAGAACTTAAGAAACAAGAAGCGGAGAATTTAAAGAAGGAGGTAGAACGGAAAAAGCAAGCTGAAGAAAGTAAGGCACAAGAAGCGGAAAAACTGAAAAAGGAAGAGAAGGAGCGTAAAAAGCAGGAGGAAGCTGAAAAAGTTAAAAAGCAAGAAGAAGAACGTAAGAAACTAGAAGCTGAGAAACTGAAGGAGGAGGAAGAACGTAAAAAACTAGAGGAAGAAAAGAAAAAGCAAGAAGCGGAGAAGCTGAAGAAGGACGACGAAGAGCGTAAAAAGGAGGAAGAAGCCGAAAAAGTTAAAAAGCAAGAAGAAGAACGTAAAAAACAAGAAGCGGAGAAACTGAAGAAGGAGGAAGAAGAACGTAAAAAACAAGAAGAAGAACGTAAGAAACAAGAAGCGGAGAAACTGAAGAAGGAGGAGGAAGAACGTAAAAAGCAAGACGAAGAACGCAAACAACTAGAAGCGGAGAAGCTGAAGAAGGAGGAGGAAGAGCGTAAAAAACAGGAGGAAGCCGAAAAAGTTAAAAAGCAAGAAGAAGAACGTAAGCAACAAGAAGCGGAGAAATTGAAGAAAGAGGAAGAGGAACGTAAAAAGCAGTTAGAAGCCGAAAAAGTTAAAAAGCAAGAAGATGAACGTAAGAAACAAGAAGCAGAGAAACTAAAGAAGGAGGAGGAAGAACGTAAAAAGCAAGAGGAAGAAAGAAAAAAGCAAGAAGAAGAAAGTAAGGCACGAGAAGTAGAAAAATTGAAAATGGAAGAGGAGGAGCGTAAAAAGCAAGAGGAAGCCGACAAAATTAAAAAGCAAGAAGAAGAACGTAAGAAACAAGAAGCGGTGAAACTGAAGGAGGAGGAAGAAAGTAAAAAGGAAGAGGAAAAAAGTAAAAAGCAAGAGGAAGAAAGGAAAAAGCAAGATGAAGAAAGTAAGGCGCAAGAAGTAGAAAAATTGAAAAAGAAAGAGGAGGATCGCAAAAAGCAAGAGGAAGCCGAAAAAGTTAAAAAGCAAGAAGAAGAACGTAAGAAACAAGACGCGGAGAAATTGGAGAGGGAGGAAGAACGTAAAAAGAAAGAGGAAGAACGAAAAAAGCAAGAAGAAGAAAGTAAAGCACAAGAAGCAGAAAAACTGAAAAATAAAGAGGATGAGCGCAAAAAGCAAGAGGAAGCCGAAAAAGTTAAAAAGCAAGAGGAAGAATGTAAGAAGCAAGAAGCTGAGAAATTGAAAAAGGATGAGGAAGAACGTAAAAAGCAGGAGGAAGAAAGTAAGACACAAGAAGCGGAGAAGTTGAAGAAGGAGGAAGAAGAGCGTAAAAAGCAGGAAGAAGTCGAAAAAGTTAAAGAACGTAAGAAGCAAGAAGCGGAGAAACTGAAGAACGAGGAGGAAGAACGTAAAAAACAGGAAGATACTGAGAAGCTTAAGAAACAAGTAGGTAAGAGACGAAAATCTGGAAGCCTGAAAGATAAAGAACGTAAAAAGCAGGTAGAAGTTGAGACACAAGAAGCTGAACGATTAAAGACTGGGGAAGAGTTTAGTAACATAGAACTTGATAAACAGAAAATCTCAATAGAGAGTGATTTAAAACAAGATGCGGTTGAAACAAAAGAAGAAATATGTAAGCAAGAAGATGCTAACAATATCAAGAAGGAAGCGAAACGCAAAGAAGAAGAAAATAAGGTGACAGCGAAAGATGAAAATAAATTGGATGAGCGTGAGAAACAGAAAACTGATAAATTAAGTAGAAAATGGGAAGACGAAAGTGTGCGAGGAAAAGTTGAGTCCGATAAGTTTAGAAGAGAAAAAGCCTGGACAAATGGCAATATGTCAAAGACAAGTGAATACAGTAAAGCAGAAAATGGCCAGACTGTTCTATCCGATTTATCTACAAAAAGAACCGAATCGCGTTATTTACGCGAATCACCATTGCGCTTCCATAAAGATACATTGAAAACCGATATTATACCGAGATTACCGTACCGCATCTCACGAGATGACAGTCAAGCAGCTGATTATACTAAAGATAAAAATGGTTTTGGTAGTCAGTACACAAAAATCAATTCTGATTCCTTGTGTAATCGACGAAAATTCACAGAAAAAGACAGTATTTTAAAGTCGGATTACAAGAAAACGTCATTTAGTGATCTATCTCGTTTTAAATTAGACAGTGTTTTAGATTTCAATCATCTGCGTCCCAAACAAACTAACTTTTTATCAAGATCGAGAGAAGACTTGTTACGTCGTGATTATGATTTCAGATCGTCATATCCGTCTCTTACAAGTGGCGCAAGTATTCCAGACTTAAGAACAGCAGGAAGAGGTTTGCACAATTTCGATTATAGCAGGAAATTTGACACTTATTCAGCATCATCACTGAATTTGGAAACTAACTTAAAAAGACGTGCTTATACTAAACATTATGATAGTTCAATAAAAGAGTTTGAACATCCTACATATACACCTAAATCGATTCATAGCAGCGATTATTCTATGTCTGTATCTGACAGTCTTGCTCTGAGTCGTTCTCGCAGAAGATTTGAATCGAGAAATCCAGTTGCTATTTATGAAGGAGATTCAGGATCAAAATCGTCTACAAAGAACAGATTGATGGATGTAAGTTTATAAATACTTAAAATGCCTTTAATTCATTATTTATTGATTTTTAATACTCATTTTTAAATATAATAACATTTTTTGTAATTTAACTTTTTACAGCGAGGAAAGTGCCCAGTATTTTGCACTAGATTGACTAATTGTACGGTTGCTGAAGGGTCTCATATACGACTCATCTGTACGACAATTGGGCAGCCAGAGCCACAAGTTTACTGGACTAAAAATGGCGATCGAGTTCGGACAGGTGGACGGGAACAAACGAAGTTTGAGAATGGCATGGCAACCCTCGAAATCACTGCCGCAGGGCTTGAAGATGCTGGATACTATGCTTGTCTAGCTAAAAATACTTATGGTCAAACATCAACAGAGGCTACTGTTCGCGTTTATTCTGTTTATGAAGCATCACCTTTAGGACCTACATTTACGTCTGCTATAAATGGTAAGAATAATTTAAACAATAAAAACGATACAATAACTATCAATTTGATAGAAATGACTAAAAATCCGATTAATTCTTTATTTATAGATAAATATAAATTAACCGATCGAGAATTAGTACTCGAAACTCGAGTCCGAGGGCAACCAGCGCCTTCAATTTCATGGTTGAAAGACGAACGTCTTCTTAGGGGTGATCGATACAAACAATCTTTACTAGGTGATGGCGTGTGTCGGCTGCATATATCTGAACCTGACATTTCAGATAGTGGACAGTACATTTGTAAAGCGACTAGTGAGAAAAGTTCGGATCAGATTAGACATACAGTTCATTTTGATGGTGAATAATAACTTTCGAATTTTTGTTTTAATAATAGAACTAACAATAAGACACATTAGAAAAATTATGTTTCAATTTTTCAGAATTCGAAAGTAAGAAGATACGATCAAGAAAAGACGATTACAGGTTTGATAGTCGTCAATATAGTTCAGGAAAAGACCGAGAAAAGCTTCCGCGAATATCGACTTCTCTTGCTGATTATAAAGTGCCTGCTGGGGGAACTATCGCATTACAAGTAGAAATAAAAGGTAAATTACAATTATAAAATTCTTGGACGAAGATTAGGATTAGACACCATAAATTTTTAAACTTTAAATTATATCTTAGATACACAGTCACCCAATGTTACATGGCTTCGTGATCGGGGTGAAAGAAAAGAACCGATCTCTAGTCCAAAAATCCGTACTTTCGCTGAGTCCGGTATTTACACGCTCATTGTACCTGAGGCAACAGAGTCTGAGGCTGGAACATACGTTTGTCGAATAAGTAATGCTTACGGGCACATTGATACGAGTGCGACGGTCGAGGTGATTCCGTTGAGTAAATTTGACGATTTGGGAAAACCGGCCATGTTTGTTTCGCGACCTGCCGATAAAGTGATGCAGGTCATGGAAGGCGAGCCCGTATCCGTGTCCTTTAGAATTAGCGGCACTCCTAGGCCTAGAGGTGTGTTGTATAATACTTTTCATTAAAGGTAGCTTAGACTGTCCATCTTCTGGAAGAATATGAAGATAATTTTAAGGATTGAATTTTTAAAATATTTAGAATACATATTTTTTTACACATTATATATTTGCTTATTTTACAAGTGGCATTGTTCGAAATGTTTATTGTTTCAAAATTTTCTGTGTATTTTCAAAGTCATTTATAGTTCCACAATTTTTTTATTTTAGTATCTCTTTATTAATCAATAAAAATAAAAGGTCTAATCTAATTTAATTATCTGCAATCAATATATCTATAGATTCATGAATAATAACTACCGGTAATTAATAATTCTTGTGGATTTTTCTTAATTACTAACATAAATGTATTATTTAGTTGTGTGGATGAAAGGCATAAAGGACATTACGGACGGGCCTCGATCGCATAAAGAGATGATTGACGATTACTGCAGAGTGACGCTAAATAGAGTGAATCCAGAAGATGAAGGAACCTACTGTATTCTTGTAAAAAATTGCTATGGCTGTGACAGATCTTTCTTCACATTGAAGGTTAGTTTTACGCAAAAATATAAATCTTATCATAATATTTATAAGTATTGATTTGAAATTCACATAATTATATCGCTTTATATATAAGGTAAGGCAAAGAGCAAGGTCTTTAACTCCTACATCGGAATGGTTAAGTTTGTCGGATCGTCTATCTGATATTCACATTAAGGAGCAGCAATCTTATCTCAGGAGTAAGTATTTTACAATCCAAATACTTCCAGTTAAATAATATAATTTTCCAATTGAAGAAAAATGTACACTTTCCAAGTCGCTAAGATAAAATCGTTAGGTAAAAAGAAAGTGTAAAATTTCGTATCGTCTCTCGAAACGAATAGCTTAGCTGGGAAGAGCAGCGGCGCAAGTGCAAAAGAGGTCAAAATAACTAAAAATTATTGTCCTGCCCTGCCCACGCAGCGAATTTGAGGCAACCCTCTGCAGCGCGGTGTACTATTTTCGTCAGCCTCTCCCCGCCACACGTTATACTCGTCAAGATGAGCCGTGGCGTCCAACCAATTTTGAAATTTAGTTCGTTGCGCGCGGTCCAATTACATGCGCGACTTTGGTCTCTCTCGTAAGCGCATCGCGTTTTACGACTATTCGTATAACACCTTTGACTCGGTATACGATTAATTTTTCACTTGTCAGCCTCTCCTACCTCTGACATTGAACTTAAAGAGTCTAGAGCTGGATTCTGTTGAGTGATGAGCGATCTAGAGAAATGAGCCTTAACACTAGTGATTTCGCTGACGACCAGCGTCTCCTTGACTCTAAGGAGAAGCTGGTGAAAAGATTGAAACTTGCGTGGTACAATAGAACCAGTTCCGATTTGGAATTGTTGGACTATCAAGGTATTTATTTGATTAAATATCTATTACGAGATTTGTGTATCAAACAAATGCAAGTAAATGGCATTGTAAAAAATACTATAATTATAAAATTTTTAAGTACCTTTGATATCGCGTGTCTAATAAATAACGACTACCTATTTAAAAAACCAACAGAGTATTTATATTTAAGGCTTTAATCGTAAAAGATAAGTATTGGTGAATATGTACTATTACAGTAGTAATCGTTTACACGTATGATTCAGATGTTCCGGGACCAATTAGCAGCGAGCCAATCGTCGTGGACGGCGGAAGAAATTGGCTTTCATTGAGCTGGGGAAAAGCGGATCAGCGTGGGCCTGCCCCGGTCATCGCATACCGCGTTGACGCTTG
This sequence comes from Megastigmus stigmatizans, assembly GCA_900490015.1. Taxonomy (NCBI): domain Eukaryota; kingdom Metazoa; phylum Arthropoda; class Insecta; order Hymenoptera; family Megastigmidae; genus Megastigmus; species Megastigmus stigmatizans. The sequence continues at coordinate 3,222 of UELV01175481.1, read as the reverse complement.
GCAGATGGGTGGCGAAGGAGGTGCACGATGGGCTGAGGTTGTTATATACAATATTTAATAATCTTACGCAACGTACGGCAGTAATAATAACAATATATATTTTGCCAGAAATATATTTTCGGATCTTTATTTTTAAGCTGGTTTTGCAGAGTCTAGTTAGAGCGGAATCTTGCTTCATGAAATTGTTCACTCGAATGCTGCTGAATCAAATTATGCTTCTTTCGCATAATTAAGAATTCGTTTTATGTAGATGTCTTAGAAGTTTGGTAATGCTAAATTTAAATTGAATTCATTGAATTGTGTTATAAACCAAATTTAGACAATATTTTATGAAGTAACATTAATTTTATTACTACTTATAAAGAGGGAAAATAAAATTTACATAAATTTATATTTAACGAAGTGTTAAATTATTTATAAAGTCGGAATGACAAGCAGCTGCGAGTAAATGATAAATATTCATTTTCCGACAGCTTTATATATTAATCCACCTATTTAATCAACAATCAGTCTGCTATTTTAATGCGATTCTATTTCTGAATTGACAATGGGACAAATTAACAAAGCTGAATATTTGTTTTTGTTCAAAATAGCTTGGTATTTCGCCAATCAACTCGTTCGACGCTTTCAACCTTCGACCTGGCGGCGAATACAAATTTCGCGTGACCCCGAGAAATCGTTACGGATGGGGCGAATCTGTCACAATGAATGGCTCGGCTTTTGTCAGCGACGATGTCGAAATTCCCGAATTCATGAAAATTCTTCCCGGACAGCTGAAAGCGCTCGTCGGCACCACAGTCCAATTGGAATGCGAAGTGAGTTCTTCTTTTTTTCACGCTCTAATCCACTTTCTTCACTCGCATTACAATTCTGCTGTTGATACACATGTTTAGTTATTATAATATATACAAAAACAGAACGAATAATGATTTATTTATATAAAATACATTATTAATATCTATATTGCTATAGAATATTTATCTTAAGTAGTTAGATGAAAAATAAAGTGTCTGTGTTAATTTCTCTTTAATAATTTGTTTGTGTGAAAAAATTTTATAAATCGTAAATATTGATCGTAGGTTCGAAGTGAGTCGAAATTCGATGTGAAGTGGCTCCGAGAAACGTCGGAGATCGACGCGAGCGCGGATTCTAGATACGTTATTCGAAACGAGCGATCGAGATGCTCCCTCGTTTTGAACAACATCGACGAGAACGATTCTGGCAGATACGTATGCGAGGTTTCGAACAAAGCCGGCAAAGTGTCGTCGTACGGCCGTGTCTTAGTTGTGAACGATCCAAAAATTTTGAGCGCCGATGCGCGCCTCAAGCAAAGGTACAAACGCTCTACTTCGTCTCGTCCAGTTACATTACAACGCATACTTTTTTCCACGTATTTTAATAATTTTTTTCTGATTTTCGAAATGAAAAAAGGTTCCTCGATGGCCTGACAGAAGATGGACCACCGCTGTTTACGATGAGACTTCGCGACAGAAGGGTACAAACATCCTACCCCGTAAGACTGACTTGTCAAGTATTCGGATGTCCCGAGCCGGAAGTCACTTGGTTCAAGGATGGCAAAGCACTTACGGAAACTTGTGAGTGGCAACCACACAAATCTTATTTTATACAACAATTCACATTTCACGCCCTCATAAAATTTATTTTGGCTTTATAATCTCAACAAATGGTAGACAAAAAAAAAACACGTTCTGCAAAGTTTTTCACTAAAACTGCTTTTGCTTTAAATTTGTTTACAGCAACCCGCTCGATCTACATCGACGAGTCGCACTTTCACACGCTCGAGATCGCGCGCTCGAGTCTGGAAGATTCCGGGACTTACACGGCCTGCGCCAAAAACCCGAACGGCTCGGTCTCGTGTCGATGCGTCCTCGTGGTCGACAAGGGAATCCGGGCCTACATACCGCCCGAATTCCTTTACGGCCTCGACGTCGCTTATGCAGTCAAAGTCGGTGGAGATCTCAGGCTGACAGCACAGATAGAGGCGTATCCCAGCGTCGGCATCGTTTGGTGAGCCACTGCATTTTTTTCCCCATATCGCTACCCAATTTATACTAGTTTTGTAATTTGGAAAGAATGACTACCTACACTTTTAGAATTAATATTAGAGTTAAGGGGCTGATTTAAGACTGTTCCCGAAAACAAATGTACAAACAGGAAACGTTTTGTACAGCATTTGTTATTTTCATTTCAAGTGTTACAAATCATTTCAGTTATCTGCACAATTATTTATTACTCAGTAAAGAAGGAATAATTCCTCACTTTTAATGGCTTTGATCGTCGCGGAGTGAAAATCGCGATAAGCGTGCGATTAAGTCGCCAATGTAATACTTAATTCAAAGCTTAATTTCGTTTTTTTCTCTCTCTCTTTTCGCCTCGACGATGTCTCAATTCACTTACACCCAGAGTCGTTTTACAGCACGAATATTGCGAAATGTTTTAGGCATCGGGATGGAATTCGTTTGCGGCCACGCAGAAGAGGCGCAATGACGCTAAATCACGACGGCACGGTCGAGTTGCTCTTGGCTAACGTAACGCGCCGAGACGCGGGTGTCTACACCTGCACGGCTACCAACGAAGTTGGCAAGGCAGAGACGTCCAGTAGAGTGTCGGTAATTGGACCCGACGATAGTCCGACTATGGGCGGCGATGATTCCTCGCTCCATGTTATCGTCAATCCACCGGATATCGATATTCCGTGCGTACTTTACTTTTTGTGCTTTTCTGAAACGTGGCTTCGCATCCATTTTATTTTAATCTCCAACTGTGTGGAGAATAGATGAAAAACAAATTTGTTCTTGAAAATTAAATCTTGATTCTATTGTTCGCAATAATTTCACGAGAAATAGGAAAGATCAATTAATTCTTTCCTATTTTTTGTGAAGATTTGTTTTGTTTCTTATCATTGGGATGATACGAATTTCGGTTAAATTATACACATTGAAAAATAATTTTTTATTCTTTAAGATCTTACCTTTGCATGCCTCGAACGTAACATTAAAAGAATGATGAATTAATCATCATGGAATTTAAATCAGCTGAAAGTGAATTTTCTTTAATATGAATTAGTGTTTAGAGGCAGTAAATTTTGTCATATCTAAATAGGCTAAACTGATGCACAAATTAAATCAATTACAATTTAATTCATTAGTAGCTTTTAATTATACACTAGGGTAAGTGTGTCAGTTCCTGTGCCCCCCCCCC